>JAXCHB010000094.1:345000-603527 GCA_036926305.1 Uropetala carovei
TGTTTACAAAAATAAACTAAAAGCTTAACCCTCTTATTTTGAAGAATTCCGTCTTTGATTTGTAAGTGCGACTGCTGGTATAAACAAATTAGAAAGAATATGCGGCATAAGAATACAGAAATGGAAATTTCATACGCTATTTTGGCTGCGGTGTCACTTTTCCATTAATATTAATATCTTCCCCGGCTATTCTTCTATTCTTACTCGGAGTAGCCTCGTACGAAATAGGGATCAATATTCACGCTCCCTGTTTCGGGTTGTCAAATACAGGCCACGTTTTTTTTTCATAACCTTAAAAATAAAAAACTGATCGCTGAGAGGAATCGACAAGCAACGCAAACAAGATTTTTCGTTGTTATGCTGCGCGTGACCAGTTTCTCTCATCAAGAGCGGAAAAAAGAGAGCGCATCAATCGTTCGGAAAAAGATGACGCGACCACCCGGGAAGATGGAGAGAGAGAGAGAGAGAGCACCCTCATCTGATAAATGAGCATCACGCTCCGCAATTCTCCACGTGGGACACACCAAAGAATTGCTTCTCCAATTTCTCCATGGAGACGTTATCGGAATTCGTAAGAGTGAAAGAAATTAAGGGATAGTGCAGATAAGAGAGAGAGAGAGAGTATACATCCACAAAACTCGATTGGTTGGACGAAAAGCCGCGCATTTCTTACAAAGCACATAGCCGTGAACATTTTATCCTCGATCAACTTTTACTCGTACTAAAAGGGCATATTTTGAATTCCTACGATGCCGATAGTGGCTATTGTGAAGGAATTTATAGAAGGGAATTGGTATGTTAAGAAGATGAGCGGACGAAAGAGAAAGCGAGGAGAAGGGGCGAAGGAAGGACGCAGCGTGGGCGGAGGGACCCAAGAAGTCTAGAAAGTGGGCAGCATAATACGCGAATGGAAATGAAATGGGACCCGAGTAACACAAGTATCCATATAAGGATCTAAAATGTGAATGAAGGCGAAATCGATCATTCGGGTAGAAACATAGTGACAGGTGCAGAATAAATCGAAGAAAGTTTCGAGGTGACAGAAAATAGCCAAATGCCTGGAAAACAGTGCAAGTTATGCTGTATGTTACAGTGTTTACTACAGCGTAATGTAGTGATGGCGAAACTATGGCACGCCAGACGGTTTTGGTTGGCAAGGCAACGAAATAAATAATTTATCGTACTGATTTAGTGTACAATAAACATTTGTGTTATTTAATTAACTATTGTAAACATTTGTTTTATGGTTACAAGTTTCAATCTCTTATGTCTTGGTCACGAATTTGATTCTGTTGGCACGCAAAGAAAATCAAGGACTTATTCGTGGCACGCGAGGCAGAAAAGATTCGACAATTTCAGTAATATTGGCACGCAGGCAATAGAAGGATCGCCATCACTGGCATAATGAGACCGAATTATGAAAACTAAGTACATTGAATAGAACTAGAAAGAAAGATTACCAATGATAATTTACCATATAATTTTTCATTGGCATGCGTAATGGAGAATCTATTAATAATGTAAACAATGATACTGCTAAATGAGCACTATATAAGGACAAAAAAATCACACATCTCTCAGAAACATTGAATTCTATGAAAATTATGCTAGTTGTGTAAAAAAAATTGGAAATTTTTAAACGCTAACATCGTTTCATGGAAATAAGATTACAATTACTATTGTATATTACCAGTATTTAAAGAGCACTACATTCAAACATTTAACATAAAACTGACGTAAACCTGATACAGTAAACTCCCGATTTACGAACGTAAATCGGGAGAGATTTTCCTATTAATGCAATGTTAAAATCATGCGACATGTTCGGAAACCAATTTTTCCTACTACACGTGCAATAAAAAGGAAAGTGAAAGAAACTATAATAGATTTTAACAAACGAATCTTAATCATTACTTAGTCATTCGTTGAAATTTGGGTTATTTTCCACATTAAGCGGAGGTTTGAGGTAGAGCTTTTAACGGATGTGTGGGCAGATTAACAGGCGTGATGATGTGAAAGAGGGTGCAGAACTTTCAACATTTATATGAGAAGAGTGGTGCTGCAAGGAATTAAAAACGTATCCAAGAAAGTCTGAATTTGCAGACACAAAACAATGAAAACAATCTTTTATACTCCGTTAAAAGGGTCCAGCAACAATTTATTTAGGTATGCCACAAATAAATGTTACTTTTTTCTACGTTTTAAAATGATTACAACTGATGTTGACTGAAGTTCGTACGATCGCATTTTGAGGTCGTAAGTAAAATTTCTTATATACGAAGTATATTGAGAAAGTATTATAATCGCGAAAAAAATCGATCTCGATATTTTGACGGAAATACACGTTTTAGGTGTACCTGAGTCCGAAAAAGTGGTTTTCGTTAGGCCGTCTGTCTGTCTGTCCGTCTGCCTGTTCGCGGCTCTAGAGCCTAAACGGTAGAGCGAAAATGAATGAAATCTCCTACTTACTAGTCGCCGTCAAAATTATGTGCCCGTGGAATTTGAAAATCTCTATAAGAGTCAATACGCATGCTAATGCAAGGTAATATACACCATTTTAAAGGAAATTTAATTGGCATAAACCTTGATCTTTTTAAATGCCTGTAAACATATAACTTAAGACGCAGGACAGCAACAATTAACTCCATGTACCCTAAAATTTGCGCTTTTTCGCGCTTTTCCGAATTTCCCGAGTTTTACAACTCATTTTTGAAAAGACTACAGAACACATAACGAAATGCTTGTAACCCAAGTTGCAGTATCATATTTATGTTCATTCTAGTGCAAATTTACAATTGCAAAGTTGTTAATTTGTTGTTAAACAATTAAAATGTTTAAACATTATCTAGTCCGAGAGTTTTTAAAAAATCGAAAAATTAAAAATGCCAGTGAGTTTATTTAATTTTTTAGAAATTTTGTTCTAACATTTAAAAAATCGTTATTTCTAGCTTTGGTTTATAATTTAAATTAATGCGGCGTTGCCGTAATGTGCGGGAGTCCTCCCCTCTCACGTAGGCAACCCCTTTGAATGAGACCTGTGCCGGAGAACGGGAAAAGAGCTGGACTAAGGTGTGCTGACTTTCGTCCTTCACATATTTCAACGTTGACTAATGCTAGCCAAATATTCCAAAGCAATGACAGACGCAACAAACCACGAGAGAAAATACTGTTCTAATAAACTACTCACATTGAGAGATATCTCTCCACAGCTACTCATCTTCATCGCTGCTGATACTGTCGCTGCTCTCCTCTTCAAGGTTTATGATTAGGGGCTCAATGAATTCCTCCACGGGACGGACTTTTTCCCAGTAAAATCTTCCACCTTTTTCACATGGTTCACAGCGTTCTTCCACATTGTTTTTGGTACAAGACTCAGAGCTTGCACACATAAATGAAGCACATCTTTTATTTTATGCGTATTGTTTTTTTTCCACCCAGTCCTTCACCCAAGCCCAAATTAATTCAATTGCATTGAGCTCACAGTGAGCTACCGAAGTCAGGGGCGGATCCAGAAACTTCTCAAGGGGGGGGGGGGGGGGGGGCGCGACCGCCCCTCCACCTATCAAATCCGCCCCTGCCAACTGCCCTATATTTTTAAAATCCCTACCACTATCAGAATCCTTCTTTCCCTTGCTATACAGACCTAATCTGCGGCCTAAAATTGTGGATTTTTACGCGGAATGAATTTAAGAAAGCGCCTAGTGGAGTGCAATGGGGTTATCCAAGGAGGGGGCGATCGCCCCCCCCCCCCCCCCCCCCCCTGGATCCGCCACTGACCGGAGTCCATAGCAATTTAACGTTTTTTCTACTTTCTTCGATATAACACTGTCGAGGACGTACTTAAAGTTTTGAAATTTTCTTCTCCCCAGTGCAATGAGCTCTGTTTTAGTAAGGGATTCATAGGAATCCTGGTAACCATCATCGTCTACTGATGGTTCTATCCGCTTTTTTATAAGCCAGTCAATGATTTCCTTCTTCGCCCATCTCATGCTTGGGTTCTTTGTTTCCGGATCCTGCATTGTGTGGTAAGGCGCCTGGTCAATTACCACTGCAGATTTTTCCGGTAGATGCAGTAATATTCTCCGGAAATATTCCTCAAAGTGCTGAGCGTTCATTTCAGAGTGGTAGTCGGAACTGTCTTTTTTTCCCTCGAACACGAGCATCGTCTCTTCCTCTGGTTGAAGGAACCCACGTTCACTTCCGATGTGTAAAATTATGACTCGTTTACCAGCTCCAGAAGGCGTTAAAATCCCCCCTTTCCAGCCATTCACTTCCTGGATCACTCCTCGAACAAAATCAACTGTATCTGAGATTTCGTTTATTTTTTCTTGCCATGCGTATTTTACCGTATGGTTAGCGCCACACCAAGTTTCATCAAGGTAAAACACCTCCCATCCCGAAGAGCGAAGCCTTCGTATTGTGCGTAGATAAACGTGACGCTGGTCAGCTATACTCGGGCTCTCTAAGAGAACTGGTTTGTTTGTTAGTTTCTTAAAAGAAAATCCCAGTCTCTTCAACCACCTGAGCATGGTACTTTCGCTAATAGCAGGAAAGTCCCTCACATCCATTTTCAGTTCATCGAAAATTTTTACAACTGTCGGAAATTCTTTCCTCCGGTAGAAACTGTAAACTTTTCGTCGGACAGCGCCTTGCAGGAATTCATCTAAAACAATACGAGGTCTACCTGGGTTTTTTTTAGGTGAATACACTTTACCGTCGGCACTTTCCCGCTTTTCTCTGATCACAATTCTCACTGTCTTCTCACTGACACCCGAACACAATGCTGTATTAAATGCCACTTGGTTGAAATCCACAACCAGCTCACCTGCCTTGACGCGTTCAAAAAATTTCTTTATGTTAACCAAAATATTCTTATCGCGCTTCCGTGGATTCTTGGGTCCACTCTCCGATTTTTCTTCGAAGGCTCTCGCTGTTGAGACTCCGAAGTCTCAGAACATTTCTCTTAACGGGAGGCATCTTACTCGCACCGAATTAGGAGCAAAACTGAGAAACGGGCAAGGATTCTGTTGCTCCTGACAAATAGGAATAAAGGGTTTAACCCTTAGGAAAACCGAAAGAGCACGAGGAGACGGGAGTCTTACTCAGCAGTGCCCCTCCACTCCAGGCGTTATTCGCGGGAACTTACCCTTCCTACCATTGAAATTTTGTCCTTGAGTACGATCCCTCCTACACCGAAGTCCATATTCAAACAAATGGTACCAAGTACGTGCTATTAGTGATATCAATTCCAAGAAGAATCCGTAAGCCTCCGTTTACACGCTCCCGTTTTCGTGCCTGAAAACAGGCGCCTGTCCTGCGCATGCGTACAAGCAAATTCCCCCCAAGAAAGGCGTCGGGCACGAAACGGCCGCAACTCCCGATTCCAGTCCTGCCCAAAACACGTCGATTGGCTGAGGACTGCCACGTGACACTGGTGACGTGCAGAACCAGTCAAGAGGACAGCTTTCCCTTCTGAATCCATCTTACTACGTACGCTACCGCAGGCAGCTAGTCATCTAGGCGCCTGTTTTCAGGCACGAAAGCGGGAACGTGTAAACGGGGACTAAGAGGTCTTTTCTCGTCTACTGCATACAATGCACATATTTTCTGCAGAGAGTGCCATCATCCATCGCTGTCATCCGGATTTTCATTAGTATTGTCTACATTTTTGTACAGAAGTGCAATCAGGGGAGGTTTTCTTAATACAGTAGGCAGTGATTTAGTAACATCGAAACCACATCGGAAAAAACAGAGGATGTTATTCATTCCTGCAGGTAACATAGGCCTCCTGAACTTTTGGAATGGCGAAGTTCCTTGTTTACGTTGTTTAGCATTATATTTTACACATTGTCTTTGTAACTATCATATAAAGAGCTATATATCAATAATTAACAGTGAACGCCCGAATAATTCGAAAATTAAAAAAGTAATTTCAAAGAAATCCGTGTCACAGTGACAGAATCCTAATATCCCCTACAAATCAATCAGCTTTGGCTCTTGCAATGATTAATACGATTATACAGAAAGGCACCAGAAATACAGTTGTATCTTAAATTACTGAATACTTAAAATGTTAAAAATTGCTCATTAAGAGGTCTTAAATGCTACATAGAAATATTTGCTACAGTGCCAAGGCATAAGCTTTCAAGAAATGTAATGTTAGTTAAATCGGTTCGATATTTCCGCAGATCATAATGACACAAGCCGACGTTCCTGTAATACATATTTGATAAAACAATAAAGCAGAAGAAATGGCTCATCCGCGACGCAAGGAATTGAGAGTTCGATAGACTTTGAGTTGCGCGCGTTAGATATGGCAACGCTGCGTACAGCAGAATTTGCGCGATTTCCAATAACGCATAAAAACCGTGAAAATTATAAATTATATATTATCAGATCATAGAAAATTTCTAAAAAATTAAGTAAACTCATTGGCATTTTTAATTTTTCCATTTTTTAAAAACTCTCGGACTAGATAATGTTTAAACATTTTAATTGTTTAACAACAAATTAACAACTTTGCAATTGTAAATTTGCACTAGAATGAACATAAATATGATACTGCAACTTGGGTTACAAGCATTTCGTTATGTGTTCTGTAGTCTTTTCAAAAATGAGTTGTAAAACTCGGGAAATTCGGAAAAGCGCGAAAAAGCGCAAATTTTAGGGTACATGGAGTTAATTGTTGCTGTCCTGCGTCTTAAGTTATATGTTTACAGGCATTTAAAAAGATCAAGGTTTATGCCAATTAAATTTCCTTTAAAATGGTGTATATTACCTTGCATTAGCATGCGTATTGACTCTTATAGAGATTTTCAAATTCCACGGGCACATAATTTTGACGGCGGTAAAGGAAAAATGAATGAAATCTCGTACTTAGGCATTTTATCATACAGAATAGAAGCTATGAAGAAATTGTAGACATTGCACAATGATAAGGGAAGTGTATTGTACGCATTTTTAACAAGAATTTCAATCTCAAAAACAGCTCCAAGGATTTTGATCAAATTTCGTACAGTTGAGTTTACGTCTGCAATAATAATACATAGCACAAATTTATCAAAAAATTAATGAAAATTCAAGTTAATTCTTGGAAAACTTTGATAAAAATTAGATTTTCTAGAAGAACGTATTGTTATTTATGTTGATGTTTATAATGATTCTACATAGTTCATATTTTTCAAAAGACGAGAATCGACGAGAAAATTTGTACAATGTATATTGTACCGATATTTTGTTCAAATAAAAAATTACTATTAATGAAAGCCAGCTTTCTTTTCATGTTTTAAATGGTTATTTCTAGAATTATTGACGGTCTTTTTAATTTCTGATATATTAAGGAAAATTGTTAATATAGCCATATTCTCTGGATATTCGTTCCTTTTAAAGAATAAAATTATTTTTGTCTGAGATTTATACTGACAACCAATTTATATTAAATCGGTCATATTCGCATATCACTAAGCAAAGGTAAAAAGATATTTTATTGAAAAATTTACACAGTAAATCGATGGAAATTCCCAAAACTATACTACCTGAAATAGTTTTCTTAAATATCCTAAATTAACTTCAATCAAACCTTCAGAAGCTAAAAATTTTCCGGATTTACTCCCGTTCAAATGTTAATAACTGTCATAATGTTCCTTAAAGGCAAACAACTAAGGCATCTTAAAATAAACTGACCGATAGTTGTTTACAGCCATCCCCCTATACCTACCTGATTTCCTTTCAAACCATTTGAACGCAAACGAAAACTCCAGACAAGCATGTTTACTACCTACATCCCCAAAAAATAAAAAGAACCTGTTAACTAACCCCACGTTGATACTTCCCTACTATTGACAATTATCGCCTGAAAGAACTGTGGGAAAAGTTACTATCCTCTTTCAGCCCAATGGTGTTCGGAATGCGAGTTATGTGGAGGTGGTGTGCTAACAGCGCGGGGGACGATGGGAAAGTTAAATAGTTTGAGATGAATTCGCCCGTGGTTTGGAGAGCCTTCAAGGAGGTCGTCCGTAGAAGAGATCCGCCCCGTTTCATGCAGCCGCGACCCTCCTAGAGATGCAACCAAGCCGCACCCCATCCACTCCCACCACAAATACACGATCTCTCGTGTGCAACGAGATGACCAACGTCTGCGGGTGAGTCAGGGAAGAAAAAGATCCAGGAGGAGAAAATGCGGAAAAGGTTCTTTTATATATATATTTATATATATATATATATATATACACACACACACACACACACATATGTACGTGCGTGCGTGCATTCGTTCGTGCGTCGTGCCTTTGGCTTTACATAATTAAAATCTAACAATTCAGATTTTTAAGAACTATGATCGCTGAGATCTTTTTGGAGAACCAAAATATGCAAAGATTTTTAAAAATTCAATATATATTTAAATAAATTACGCCATGAAACTTTGCATAAACATTAAAATCTGCACAATCAGTTAATGTTAATCAATTGAAGAATATAAATAAAGTCATTAAGGTAAAACTGTCAAGAACAAAATAATTCATATATCAATTATCTCAAAAAACTTCCCACAATTTCATAATATTAAATAATTCCGATAGAAATAAATGATTTGCATGATACGGAGTGAATTACCCTCCAATAGTAAGTAGTAACACAACATCCTGATATACCTAAGTCCTTCTCTAATAAATACCTTTGAGTATTCCTTTCCTATAGCATATGAATTAACCCATATAATTCCTTTCTCATTTTTTTAAGTCACCCGAAATGCTTTGTTATAGAGTATAACAAAAGAGTGGTCAACATGATAAGGACTCATTTTACCTCAGATGATCCCTTGAATGAGTAAACGTATCCATTACGTCTTCATAACTCATCTTTTTTCATGTATTTATATGTTTGCGTGCGTGTAATCCGCTATGTTTATCATTTTATTTTCCTTGCCTATATCAAACTCATTACCTGTTTTTAAAATGTTAAATTAATTCGTATTACTTTGTTGGTAGGGATTAAAATCGAGACAAGATTTGCCAATTTCAATCTTTCCCAAATTAAATCCCCCACTATCTCTTCTGCCTTAAGATCAACTCAGACCTATTTGAGAATTACGTTCGCAAACGTGTTCTACTCTCTTAATATAGTTGTTTCCACGCCTTGCGATCAATCCGGAAAGAGATGTTTATCTTATCTATGTAAGGAGCATCGAATTCCTTTCTGTGAAGTTTGGAGTGGACCATTATTTCATATAATCGTTGAAGATCGGCCTTCTAGAATTTCGTAGCCAAATAATTCATTCAGAATCAAAAATGTAATAATTTCGGTGTAATTTCACCATGAAAGAATGAAAACGTCCGCGGACGTCCTTACCTTCCGCTCTGACTCGGCCTTTGCTGCTCTATCTTTCTGCGAGAGAGAGAGAGAGACGGCGATGAAAAGTAACTCTGAAAGAGCGGCGGCGGTCCAGAGGAGATGATAGAAGCTGAGACATGTAAGTAGGAGAGAGGGAAGAGGAAGAGTGAGAGAGGAGAGGAAATGGGAATATGGAGGAGCGTGCGAAGAGAGGAAATGAGATTGAGAAAGAAATAGAGGAAAGGGAACATCTGGAGATGAAACAGAGAGAAGACAAGTACATAGAGGCAAAGAGGAGAGAGGGGAAGAAGAGGAGGGGCGGAAGGAGGGATTGGGAGGGTGAGACCGATATCAGATTGGGGAGGGGGAGGGAGAAGAGGGTTTTACATGACGGCTAGAGAGCAGCACCTACTTCGTGGAAGTTGTAGAGTGAGGTCGACCACGCCTGTCAAAAAGAGTGACCCCAATTATTTGGCCGCTCCTTAACGATTCCAGGAAACTTTCCCCGAGGCGAAGGAAGGGGTGTTTATAGGGGAGAACGGTTCCAACGTGTTCCCGTGTCCGTGTCGGAGGGAAAGAGGCCTTTGTCGGGGTTTCTGGCGGAGAAGACCCTATATGAGAGGTGTCCGTTGGGAAGGCCACGTAACGAAGAAGAACGGAGACGTTGCGTGGGAAAATTGCCGGTTTGGTATTCGATCTAAATAGAGGGGAAATGTGGCTTCCTTCCATTATCCCACCTTCCCTTCGATTGCAGGGAGTGGGAAAGGGAAGATGCGAGGGTTAGGGATTTAGCGAGATTTTTTCAAATTATTTTGGAGGCAGGAAGGAGAAACGAGCGAATGGGTCAATGGAGGTCAATTGAATGCGAGGTAAAAAATAAATAACGGGAGATTTCTTTTTTCGCCTCGTGGAAGACTTAATTTCAAGTTACACGAACCAGACAACCCTTTGGGCGAAATCTTGCGAACTCTTTGTGGTACAACGATTTCCGTGGAAAATTCGAGCGAAACTCATTATTAACGTTTTTGCTACGAGGCTTGGCTCTTTGATTTTTGAAACTGATTTCTTCACAATAACCTGTTGAAGCTCAGAAAACTAACCAAAGTTTTCAATGCGAAAAATTTTAACTGAAAATCCAATGTTATCGAATGAAATACTCATTGTTCGAGAATCTAAAAGTAAATTCTCTTACATATATTAACACACACACAACATTCAATATTCACATATGACAAACTGAGGAACATCGTCCTCATTGTTCTCTATATGCCATCTATCGTGGGTGTTGCCAAATGCTATCGGACCCATTTCCAGTTTTATCGAATTTTTTTGTTTTTGGACTTTATAAACGTTGTAACTTTAGTTCTTTTGTGTTTCTTTACTTAATGATGCATCTTATGCTAGCAAACCAATTTTCATTGAATTACAAGAAGTAGTTTGCCATCACCATACACTACTGTACTGTACGCTCCCGATATTTACACTACTTGATTCGTGTATATATTTCTGATAAGCCTCCTGTCTATCCAGTCTACACCTATAATACACCCTTTAATATCCTCATCACTATTATTCAATTTACTAGATCAAAGGCCTTATGTTAACGGACGAAACATACGCAGAAATATTCGCTGTCATATATTGCGCTTTCCGATATGATCAACTCCTTTTCAGAAGCCGAATTCATCTTCTCCGAGCATTTATTCGGTAATTTTCTGTAGTCTTTTGGTAATAATTCTTGTAATCATTATATGGAATATATGGAAATGTAACTTTTATGCGTGAGTGCATTCCCGGTCAAGTTCAGAATATTCTTCTCAAACACCACATTTGTGACTAGTCCTATGCGCTCACGCATAAAAGTTATATTTCCACGCAATCCATTTTATCATCATATCCTTTCCAATGAGCAGAGCTACTCCTAGCGCTGCTATTTCCTCCACTGTAAACTACTGTGAATTCTTTCGAATCGAACTTCTCCCCTTCTCATCTTACTTCACTCAACCCAATGGTGTCAATTCTATTTCTTCTTTCAGGTTCTTTCTTAACTTTCCTGCCTTCCTCATTGTTTTTACATTCCAAGTACTTTTAAGAAAATGACTGACCAATGCTTTCCTCGCCAGGAGATCCGAATGGGGAACTATTTTACCTCCGGAATTATTCGCCTCGAGAGAACATAGAGGCACGAATTATTACATACGTATGCATATAAGCGCAAAATTTCCGCTTTGAATATTGAGAACAAGTCACAGAAAGCCGATCCGATCTCGTTTAAAATTTAATAGGTAACTCAGCCCGGTCCGTAACATGGTATAGGTAGTCCATAAACCTCCTTTAAACTGATTCCAGAAGCGCCGATTTCCACGATAGGCCTAAAAAGTGTGCGATAGCAGCACTATACGTGTAGGATAAAGCCTCCTGTAATATATGATTAAATGAAATTTTACTGTTCCGGTTTTGCGTCACACTTGCGGAACGAATGCGCACGATTTATCTAAAAAATATAAAAGATTTCTCTAAATGAAGTCTTTCGAACCATATGTAAAATTCTGAAACGAAATACTAAATATTGACTATATTCAAGACGAAACTATCCGATTTTCCATGCCATGAATTTATCACCTGATGGCAAGCAATATTTCAAGGGAAACACATGTATGTGTATATGTACTCGTAAGTGAATGAAAGACCACGATCATACCTTGTGAGAACTATTATATTTGATAATCCGTCTCTCGACATTTATATTGGAGCAAAATTGTAGGGAAAGTAATGAAAAAGGCAGCAGAAAGTTTATAAGAAACAGAGTAAGGAAATAGATGGATGGAATGATGGAAGAGACCCCGGACCCGATAATGTAATCAAGCGAAGCGAAGGAACTCTCTGAAAAAGGACCAAAAGTCAGTTGGCGGGAGAAGAAAGGTGTCCAAGAGGGCGGATTAGAGATGCACGGTTGCGCCCTTATGGTGAGGAAATCCTACGAGGTCATCCTCGCTCTCTTCTTCATCTTTATCATTTTCCACCCGTTCTCATTCGCATCACAGGAATAAACAACGTAGAGAAAATGACTGAGGCCGGCGGCAGCCCCGGAGGCTCACAACATTTTCCATTACTGAGAATTTCCAAACGATTGGAAGAGGGAGGAATGGGAATGGTCCGGAAGGAGAGTTAAGTGGGCGAATGGGTGAGAGAGAGGGAAGTTGGGAGAGAATCGGTGTGAGTAGGCGGGCGGGCGACTGAGGAGGCTGGGAGGGGCCGAAGAGTCTCTCAGTAGAAGCGGGAAACAAAAAGAAAAATAGACTATATAAAAAACAGGTAGACATAAAACGGACGAGGGATGGGGAAAGAGAGGGGAACCATTTGAAAGAATCAATATTTTGCATAATCCATACCTTGTTAAGATCAAACATGTCGCGGACAGTCCTTCGGGAGAACGAAAAGATTTTCTAACTAGCGTGAAACAATAATACCCTAAGACGGGAAATATTTATGAGAAAATCTTAATAAAAATCAATAGGAAAGTAAATCGATGTAAAGATGTTTTTTTTCAACAACTGGGATAAAATTTGACTAAAATAATATTTCTTTGCAATTACTGAATATTATTTGGCTGTCTTGCGCATCTGTTTCCACATAAGCAATAGTAAGTGATTCACGCACCGTACACACGCACTAAACATCCACGTTTAGTTTAACATTGTGATTCCATCCTTAAATTTTTATCTCTCACTGGATATCTTAGATGTTATTAAAGCTTCCGCTTCAAGTTGACGTAATAACAAATGGCTATATGAGAGTTACTTTCAGGAGAAGCTGAGCAGCACAATTATTAATTGTAACCTCATAATCGTCGAACAAACATCAGACTTGATTCAAACAACGATTAACTGAATGAAAATTTGTTTTCCTAGCATAGATTTTTTAAATGCAAAAACTGGCAATAAAAATTGTTTTATGACGAAACAAAAAACTTTAAATAAAAAATAATTTGGGAGATATTTTTCCAATTTAATTTTTTAATGGATTTTTCTACAATGGAATATATTTTTCGTGTATGCAATTCAAAAGTTCAGTTTCACTGCCTCCTCCTTTTATGGGCGTGGAATGGGTCTCCTTATAATGATAAAACTTAGGTTCCCGTCGTCGTTAATGAGTGACATTGGGAGTAGGCGAGCCATTGGATGGAGGGGAAGGGAGTGGGGAGGAAGGAAGGAGCGAGAAACCCGCATCCCATTCATTCCGCATCTCCACACTTTCTCCCCTCTTCCTCCACCTTCTCCTCCCTCCCTCCACCCCCAAGCCACCCCTCCTCACGTCTCCCGGCGACCACTTTCACCTTCACTGCCATTGTTGCCTGACAGACTTAATTATCACTTCGATCGTGCTCTCACCCGCGCTGCTTTCCATCGCTTTATCAAGCCGACATCCTCGCATCTGAACCGAACATTAAGCTCACATTAAACTATCTCAGCATTGGGCGGATGGACAGCTGCCAATAGATTTAGTTTCTAATTCAAAGAACCGTATCGCTTCAAACAGTGTTTTATTAGAAACAAGTATTTGGAAGTTCATGACTGAGACCAGAGTTGTCAATAACTAAGTTGTAGTGCAGTTCAACGATACGAAAAATAAAGGTATATGTTCATGACAGTGAAACCTATTTTCAGTAAAATTGCACATTTAGGAGACTCTGAATTACATTTTTATGTAATTTTACCAACCAACTGAAATAAATGACGAATGAATTATGGTCGACGGCAGTTATTTGCAATTGAAATGCGAATACAGTTTACTCGGCTCTTACAGGAGTAACTTAAGTAATTTATGTAACCTCATACATATTGCGTAATAAAGCCTAGGACAATTTGCCTACGCCAGCTCGCCGAATTATACTTTCTCTTGTTCTCTAAATTAAAAGAACATGGAAGAGCTAGCGGCGTTAAGAAAATACAAGAGAAAACGTATGATATCTTTCAACCAGGGCCAGATTAAGGTTTTTGGGTCCCCCGGGACAAACGATGTTTTGGGACCTCATTTGATGTGATTATTTGACACGATGCTACCGAACCTGGCGGTAATAACCGTTGAACGTCTTTAGAAGAGCAAAACTAACCATAGAAAATTAACGCAACTCTAACGCTTGTGTGGAAATACAAGGCAACTTTTGAGGAGTTTACAAATCTCAGCAATTTCAAATCTTTTTCACTTTTTTTAATTCAATATAAGCCAAAGAAATATTTTTTGTTAAATTATAGAAAATGGGCCAACAAGTTAGTAATACTTATCCACATTCAATATTTCAACTAAAACATTTTTTGCAAAACAATATGGTTAATCCGGATTTCAACCTACATAACTCTACGCAGAAACATATTTTAAGAAAAGTCAGAAAAAATACCGTTAACATCATCTTTGCACAATTAAGAATTAGCAAAATAAATTGTGTTATGTCGTCTTGTATCAGGCAATGCTTACATTAGTGTTTCATACATATATATACGAGGTGCTACCCAAAAGTTCCGGGACTGGACGCGTGGAGCGCTAACCGGAAGCAGTAGGGACTTCTGCCGCTAGGATTTGCTGAAGACATCCTTTATGAAGCAGTGTGCGAAGTTTCAGGAGTGTGTGTGCACGTGTTTTCTTTTCACGCGAGTTTTTCAACCCATTGTTACTGGCGTTCTGCGATTTTCTTGTGTAGTGAAACGGCAGACTTGAAGGGGCAGCGCGTCTGCGTCAAGTTTTGCTTCAAGCTTGACAAAACCGCGTCCGAGACACATGAAATGCTTAAGCAAGCATTCGGTGACGAGGCTATGAGTAGAACCCGGACTTTCGAGTGGTTCTCGCGTTTCAAACGTAGACAAATGTCTGTTGAAGATTCCGAACGTTCTGGTCGGCCTTCAACCAGCGCAACGGACGATACATGGAAAAAGTGAGACAGATCATTCGCGAGGATCGTCGGCGTACCATCCAAGATGTCAGCAGCATTGTTGGCCTGTCCTACGGGACATGTCAACTAATTCTGTCTGATGAACTTAACATGAGGCGGATTGCAGCGAAATTCGTGCCCCGCGTGTTGACCCAGGACCAGAACCAACACCGACTGAGTGTGTGCAGGGAACTCAAGGAGCACTTTCTTTCAAACCGGTGATGAAAGCTGGTTTTATGGCTACGACCCCGAAACCAAGCAGCAGTCTTTCCAGTGGAAGACTCCATCTTCTCCGCGACCGAAAAAAGCAAGGCAGGTCAAGAGCATGTTGATCGTCTTCTTTGACATGGAGGGAATTGTCCATAAGGAATTTCTTACCCAAGGTCAGACGGTGAATCAGCAGTTCTACACCGAAGTCCTGAGGTGTTTCAGAGAGGACGTGAGACGGAAACTGCCGGAGAAGTGTCGCGCACAAGACTGGCTCCTGCATCATGACAACGCGCCCGCGCACACCGCTCTGTCTGTGCAGCAGTTCTTGGCCAAGAACAACATGGCAGTGGTCCCCCATCCCCCCTACTCTCCCGACTTAGCCCCCTGCGACTTCTTCCTGTTCTCCAAGATGAAAATTCGTATGAAGGAACGGAGATTTGTCGCCGTTGAGGACATCCAGGCGGAATCACAGGAAGCGCTGAAGAGCATTTCAAAATCACAGTTCCAGAGGTGCTTCCATGACTGGCAGAGGCACTGGGTGCGTTGTATTAACTCCCAAGGGGACTACTTCGAGGGTGATGGTGGCGATTAGAACCTCAGGTAAACCTACGGTAGTTTATGGCTACAGTCCCGGAACTTTTGGGTAGCACCTCGTGTGTGTGTGTGTATATTTACAAAATTTGTGAGTTTTAATGCATAGTAAATAAAATTAAAAATAGATTTCTTTGTCTTCTGCAGTTCCCTTTCATAGTTCTTACAACTAATGTGAAATAAAGTTTGTTCAGCCATATGTATTCACGAGTATGGCGGGGAACTGGCCTGTGGCGAAACGTTTGGGGGCGAAACATGAGGCGGCGAACTGTTCGATCCTGTGCGCAATGTGTTAAACGAACTCTTACTTAATTATCTTCCTCTTGCTCCACCACAGCGACAATGCCAATTAAGGTAGGAATATTAACATTGCAAAATCAGTATAACGATAAATTTATTTCCTATCATATTACTTTCACCAAATCTGGCTTCATTTCTTGTGTGATTATGCCTCGATGAAATGTTTATTTTTATCTCTTGAAAAAGCAACGTATAGTTGTCCATGATTGAACACTGACTGGTATATATGCACCAGATACGTGAGCTTATTTACGTTAATAAACATTATAATTACAAAAAATGTAAGATTCCAGTATTCAATAGACGAAAGAAGGTTCAATTACTTTCATCAATAAACGCTTCCTGAATAATAATCAGTATCTATTTACGTTTCTATCCATAAACATCGATCGTTTCGTTGCTTAAACGAAAGTGCGAATTTCGTCTATTTATAAGCTTTATTGAAGCTAATTGAATCAGAGGTAACAATGACGGCCGCCTTGGCAACGCCCGGAAAGAGTACGAAAAATCCACAAAATTTCGAATCAAATAGCGTATTTCCGAAAACTTCGACCGTCTAACATGAAAACTTCGCAGGAATAAGATAGTATAGAGTTTTATTTGTCGAATAAAGTAAAAACGAGAACAATCGGTCCATATTTACGTATTTTAATGCTTGAAGGAAGAGTACCTTGCAAGTCAAGAAATGGATTCATACGTGTTATCTTATGGAAAAATGTTAATTCCCTATATTGGCAGCATTGATTAATCATGGTTGACCAACCCTTGACCATTCACTAAGTTAGACGTAAGGAAGAATCGTACCAAATTAGGCTATTCTAGCTTTTATCGTTTAGGAGGAGTTCCATGAACAAACACACAAACACACACTTCAAAATATATTGTAGTAGATTCAGAGTTGCGTTTATCTCTCGCCATTTTTGTAGAAGTTTTTGGCAATCAAGATTAATTATTGGACATCGTAGAAGAACAAAGAACTCAGCGATGGCTCGCTATCACGAGGTTGGGAATCTTTGCCGTAAGGAAACTCAATTGAGAGAGCATTTCTCTCGCTCTCTCTCTACCCTTATTCCTCTCTTTCCTTCCATAACTCCGCTTCTCTCCTCTTTTCCTTCTTACACTCCCACACTGCCCATTACTCCTACCCTTCTCTCTCTCTCTTTTGTCTCTTATCCACTCCTTCCATTACTTTTATCCCTATATCTTTCCATTCTCCTTTCATTTCTGCTACACTTCCACCGTCGCTTCCACTACCATCACTGACTTATCCCTTCGGTTGACAAATGAAGGGTGAAAGTGGAAGTGCGTCACAACCCCGCATACATCCGAGAGGCGCTCCCATCGTGCGATTGTAAATAAGGAGGACAGGAAAGAGGGAAGCCGAGCCGAAAGACGAGGGGAAGATAGAAGGAAAAAAAGAATCGGCATTCTAGACGAGGAGAGCGCAAGGACGTGTATCGGGGCTCATTAACCCGTAGACGCCGTCATACGTACTATTACGTCCTCCGAAAACTGTCACATTCGCCGTCATACGTACTATTACGTCCTCCGTCAGCACTACATTTAATTGTCTTTTGGCGCGAAAGATATTCTTATATCTAAATAAATTTTATATATTTTCAAAGAGGAAGCTTTGGCCTTTCTAGTAGTGCATGTTTTGTAATTTTAGTTGTGTTTTTGTATATTACATTCTACGTTAAATTTTCCGACGAAATTTTCATTTTTGCCACGAAATTACGGTGCGTCAGCACTAAACTTAATTGTCTTTTGACGCAAGGGACATATCTAAATCTGAAAAATGTTTATATATTTTGAAAGAGGAAGCTTTGGCCTTTCTAGTAATGCGTGACTTTATATTTTATAATCTACGTTAAAGTTTGAACTGGATTTTTCATTTTTGCCACAAAATTACGGACGCCAGCACTAATTTTAATTGTCTTTTGGCGCAAGGGACATACTTAAATCTGAATAATCTTCATATATATCTTGAAAGAGAAAGCTTTGGCCTTTCTAGCAATGTATGTGTTGCATTGTTTGTTGTGTTTTTATAGTTTATAATGTACAATAAAATTTGCGCTCGATTTTTTACGAAAGTACCGTGCGCCTGAACCTTTCATCGCCTTTTCGCGTAACGGAGTTTCGTATATATAAATAAGCTTTGTATATTATGAAAGAGGAAGCTTTGACCTTTTCAGTAGTGCATGACCTGTTATTTGCTATTGTTCTAACGTTTTATAATCAACGTGAAATTTTGCGGTGAAAGTTTCGTTTCTGCGCCGAAAATTTGGAGCGCAACCACATACTTCTGTCTAAATACGGAAGGCATATTCGTCCATCTGAATAATATATACGTAGTTTGATAGAGGAAGCTTTGGCCTCTTCAGTAATGCATGACCTGTATTTTTACTATTGTTCTAACGTTTTATAAACAACGTGAAAGTTTGCGGTGAAAGTTTCGTTTCTGCGCCGAATATTTGGAGCGCAACCACATACTTTTGTCAAAATACGGAAGGCACATTCGTCGATCTGAATAATATCGTAGTTTGATAGAGGAAGCTTTGGCCTCTTCAGTAATGCACGACCTGTAATTTTACTATTGTTCTAACGTTTTATAATCAACGTGAAATTTTGCGATGAAATTCTCATTTTCCCACGAAATTACGATTCCTCTTTTCACTTTCTCGAAGAAGAAATATAATCTTTTCCCTTGTATCTTTGTGGAGCCTTGTGAGAACAGCGGTCGTCCGCTTGAGAAAGAAATTGTCTCCTATATACTAAATAAACATAACCCACTTCAGATGCTTCTAAAAATCGCTTTTCAATTCACCAAGAATGCTTTCCTCTTCGGCGATCCTTCAAAGACCGGCTTGTTCCGCTATTTGTATTATTTGCAATGTTTAACTATTAGGAACTTCCGTCCCCCAGAGACTCGAAACGACGCGTTAAAATGAAAGGCTAACTCAAAACCGTAACATGACTGATATTTTAGTGAATCAATAGGTAAGTAAGTTTTATCGATATTTAACATTAGGGAAAAGTAAATAAAACAGCGCATTAAAATCAATTTTTGACGTAATTATACATTTTTATTGATTACAATATTAATAAATAATGAACAAACTATAATAATAATAATAATACACAGTTTTTGTCCTTCGTATTCCACGGACCTACGCAGCTTCGATTTCTCAAGTTGACCCATATAGACCCATATAGTGCGTGTAGACGAGGAAACGGTCACGCTCGGATATGATTCACGGTATCTTTTCAAAGACTTCGCTTACAAGAGATATGTTGACGATGCTATAATGTAAATTTCATGCTGAATCCAATTACGTATGTGTACGTTTTCTAAAACAATCGGGAAAGGACTTGTGAGCTGTGAGCTAATATGTAACTTTTAAAAGTTTTCCCTATTCTGTGTCTAAAATCTCATGATAAATACAACTCCATATCTCCGCTCCTAATGAACGAAATATAACCAATTTTTCTATTTGACATCTGTAATGATTAGTAATGATGACTGCATAACTAAAACGTTTATATTATTTATAAAACGCCTTTTAGAAATCATAAATACAAGACTTAGTTAAAAATTTCCAGTCAAGACATGGAAAAGTTGACAGTCGACAAACTTTTTACTTAATTGGTTTAGATAGATACATTCAGCGAATAAATGTTCAGTAATGTTTACATGTTTTTTAGAGTAAGATTTCATGTCAATATATTTCATAGTTCTCGCGATTCCGAAAGTTAATATAAACCGTGAACGCGCACCGGAAAATTATTCATTCGCTTCTACTGCAGCAATGTTTGTGTGCGACATATGATATTTCAAATGACACTGTATAAAAGCTTCATCTTTTATGTATATTCACAAAAAAATTCATCAAAATAGCAATAAAACATCAAACGTTATGAATTTTTGAATATCTTCGCAAATTTTCTCACCTTTACCTGTGTTTTAAAAAAACCTCATCCGGCGAATAAGGGAGGTTCTCATAAATCTCATCCGAGCTTGAGGGGTTAAAAACATCGTTTGAAGAGAAAGAAGAGACGGGGAGGGTAAAGAGGGAGAGATAGACTACGAAAGGGTATCCTATGATATTATATACCTATGCTAAATCCAGAAGACAGTCGTATTTGAGAAATTAATTAGCTAATGATCATCTTACGCAACATCGATTTCGTGACAGATTTTATTCAAATGAATTGTGGCAATCATTATTTCTTGCTCTCAGTCAATCCTTTTTACGAGCGTCCTCTAGAGAATTATGAGCGCATGTTGCTCTGAGTCATGTGATAGGGGTCCGACGAATGATTACGCATAATACAAAAGGTCAATTCGTTCCATGATGGATGGCTTGACATAAATTAAAATGTCGCTGCGCAATGCGAACTATGAACCTTTCACCCGACGAAAGAAGATTAATTAAGTACCTCCTCGGCTTCACTGCCGACACAAAAACTAGAGATAAGATAAATCTCTCCCGAAAAAAAAACCGCTTCACACTTTTTTTTCTGGAACACTTTCTACCCTTCCTCAGTAATTGACTTCGGAGTGACAATGAATCGGAATGTAGAAGGTACATATGATCCGTGAACGAGACGAGTTTCGAACTGTGCCATAACGTCCAAGGCTGCATGAAGGCTATCCGCATAGACAAATGAGTGCGGGAGTAGCTGGGCGGACGAAGTTAGCGCGGGTGGCTGCATGGGTTGCGTTGGTTGGGTTTGTGGGATGGACATGGGACGTCAAGAGGTTTCTCTTCTTGCTTTCCTATTCACGGAGAGTGAGCGTTAGGCAAGAGGGCGGAATTCCCTCTATTGGACGAGTCTCATTTCCGAGGAGCATGCAACATCTATAATGGCAGCCGAAGGAAGAAGAAGAAAGAGGCTCGCCGCGTGATGCCGCACGGACGTGACTGTCGACCGAAGCGGACACAAAGGCGGCGCATTCCGTTACCTGCAGGAGGAATGGAATATCGAGGAGGAAAGGGTCTCCCTCTCAAAGAACCACTGAAGAATGAAAGGATCCATCGCCGGATTTATGATATTCAAGCGGAATGGCCGATGCCTTAAAATTACATCTCTGCCGAATTAGATGCAGATACGATATCAATCATGGAGAAGAATAAAATTATCAACTTTGAGGATGAAAATGACTAGTTTTTCTGGTAAATTTAAAAAAAATCGCAAGTGTTTCCGTATCGACCCTTCCTAACAAACTGATTATGGAATAGTACAACAAATGAATGCGTCCGTGTTACTCGTGCCTAAGAATATAAAACCTTGTATCAAGGCTGTATTACCGCAAAATTCTTATTATCTCTCAAAGGGTGCCGCCGATACAAACAGTTTGGAAACCACCGTCCTTATCTGCGCAAGATATTGCTTGTCCAAAATGTTTTTAAAAATGTGATTATTTTACTGATAATATTAAGGTAATCTAATTCTGAAATCAACGACACTAGACGCACTGAATTACATTCCAAATTGTGTTTGCTGACACTTTAACTTATCGGAAACAGTTTATTATGAAGCTATTCTGATAACTTCCTATACCCTCTTTTCCCTTGCATTTCTCTTTCGCTCACTGCGCTCCAGGGTGAGATCATAAAACGCTCTTTCCTCTCTTTCTTGAGGTGCCACTTTTATTTTTCCGTCCACGACCGCCTGATAATCTCTCTCAATACTCCTACTTTAATCTATAAACTAGCGTTTCTTAACCGCTGGTCGGCGGAAAACAGGTGGAAACTGGTGTTTAAAAATGCGTTTTACTGGTTCATGTTGATATATTCGAAATATCCACAGTTCCGCGACAGATTTTTGGTTGAGAACTGCTGCTTTAAAACAATATACATTAGAGCAGATAGGTTAAATGCAATAATAATGTAAAAGTATAAAGTTTGTGAAAGCGAAAAAGAGAGAATGGAGAAGAGATATTAGTGGACCAATTTGGCTCACTAGGTTGGATGAGAAGTGGGACTTACAAAATTTTCAGGCAACTTGAATCACTTACCCTGAAAAAAAACTCTACGGTCTTTAAGGGGATTGGAAGACAGTGAGTGAGATAGGAGGGGGAGAGAGAGAGAGAGAGAGAAGGAGGAATCGAATAGAGAATTAAAGGATTGGAGGAAGTGGAGGTGAGGTAAACGAGAAAGAAGCGAAGGAGAATAAAGGGAAGTAGATTATAGTAGATTTTGAAGCGCGTGTTTGTTGGTTTGTTCATGGAACTCCTCCTAAACGATAAAAGCTAGAATAACCAAATTTGGTAGGATTCTTCCTTACGTCCTAACTTAGTGAATGGTCAAGTTTTGGTCCACCGAGATTAATCAGTGCTGCCAATATAGGCGATGAACATTTTTCCATAAGATAACACTTGCAAGGTATTTTTCCTTCAAGCATTAAAATGCGTAAATATGGACCGATTTCCTTCGTTTTTGCTTTATTCGACAAATAAAACTCGATACTATCTTATTCCTGCGAAGTTTACATGTTACACGGTCCAAGATTTCAGAAATACGTTAATTGATTCGAAACGTTGTGGATTTTTCGTACTCTTTCCCGGTGTTGCCAAGGCGGCCGTAATTGTTACCTCCGATTCAGTAAGCTACAATGAAGCTTATAAATAGACGAAATTCGCACTTTTGTTTAAGCAACGAAACGATCGATGTTTATGGATAGGAATGTATATAGATACTGATTATTGTTCAGGAAGCGTTTATTGATGAAAGTAATTGAACCTTCTTTCGTCTATTGAATACTGGAATCTTACATTGTTTGCAAGTAAAATCATTATATTCTACATTATCATGTTTATTAACGTAAATAAGCTCACGTATCTGGTGTACATTTGCCGGAGTCAGTGTTCAATCATGGACAACTGTACGTTGCTTTTTCACGGGTTTCTTGCTTACAAGATATAAAAGTAAGTATTTCAGCGAGGCATAATTACACAAGAAATGAAGCTGGATTTGGTGAAAGTAATATGATAGGAAATAAAATTATCGTTATATCTGAATGCAATACGTTCGGAAACGGAATGTTACAAGCAAATATGATTAATTGTTACAAAAAGGTAATTGTAATTTTAAAAGTATCTACTATATATTTTAAAGAGTTTGTATGTTGTGCTTCACCAAATCCGTTGAAATTCAACGGGAAATTCTGCTAGTATCTCTATAAAATGTTTCTTTGCTTGGCGTATGTTATTTTTAAGGAACGGGGCTTTTAATGTCGAAGAAGCATAGTTGTCACTCTTTCATGATGACACGTTATCTTTTTGAGATTTATTCGCAAAGATGGGTGATAAAATTTTAAAGAAAGCAAAAATTTTCCCAAGAAAGAACGACATGCGATATAAATCACTTCATTCACACATATTTATGCAGCTTTTGGAACAAATTTATATCGTGAAGACCGTTTGCAAAAGTAATATGATGATTAAAAGGAAATATTAAAAAATTAAACAATGTGACCGTCAGTATACTTATGAACTTTCTTCCGATTTTTCTCATTTTTAGACTTATCTCCAAAGGAAACATAGCCTTATGAAATGGCTGTGTGTGTTTCCACTCCGCGCTAACAACTTTTGTATCAATGGATCGAATTCCATGAAACTCGGTATGAGGCTCTTGTTACCAGGGCCAACCTTAGGGCTATATTTTCTTTGGCCAAGATAATAGAAGCCCCGACTTCGATTCCAGGAAAGTATATTTAAATAGGACTCAAATCCGTCGTGCAGATATGTTTTCTTTGGTAGTTAAAGTATCTTAGAAAGTAGGAGCGATGTTAGATTATATTAGATTAGATATCATCTTTATTTAGGGCGAGATTGAGACTAGGAAGTCCCTTCTTCCAGCTAACCCCTGTTTGTTTGTTTAATTGTGCTGTTCTAAAAGGCAATAATATCGATGCTCGTAGAAGGTATTAAGAATACGTTCGTCCAATTCGCTACGCCAGCTAATGAACAAATAGGAGTTAGCCGATCGATGCTGCGAGCACCCCGAGGGAAGTCTTCATTTTCCCTTGGGTCTAAGTTAAATCACTGATGTGACTGCGAGTGCATCGTTTGTACCTCCAAAGCGGTTTCAAACCGAATCCCTCGAGGGCTGTCTAAATCTCGTTCTAATGAATCCATTACTACGAAACTTCCAATTGATTGTCAACTACTCCGGCACCTTCTGCCATCGCTCCATTCTCTCTACCCTCTAACTGTGACATGGATTCGGCCCTCCAAGTCGCTCTCTAGATCAATGGACTGTATCCCTGGAGATAGCAAGCCGCCCACGCCATTTTCCACGCTACCATTTCAAACGTCACTCGCTCCCACCTTTATCTTCCTCCTCCTTCATTTCATCTCTATCATTCCCTTAACACAAGAACGCCTGAACATGGCGTACCCCCTAGAACGGCGGACGGGACAAAAATGTCCCATACGACAAAGTCGTACAGTCGCAGTACTAGGTTCAATTTTTATGAACGTTGTAGTCTCTACATTACTAATTGCATACTTTAGCATGCTGTAGAATGTAGCGTTGCGCCGTACTCAACTGAAACGCTCTAGTAAATTAGCCCGCAAACAGTGCTGCAGGAACACGTTCTAACCTGCATCACACTGCGGGAGCAAGTGGATGGTGGGAGGGGGGAAGGGTGGGGCTAGAAGTTGGACTGGCGAAAGATGAGAGGAGAGGAGGGGAAGGGCATGCCATAGTCTACAACAATGTTACAAAGCCGCCTGCATAAGAATAATATCACAGAGAATGTGAAACAAAGTAATAACTCATTTTGGGACAAAATTGTCCCGTCCGCCGTTCTAGTGTTAATCTCCGCGCCGCTCAAAGCAAATAAAATAATCCCTCTTTGGATTTCCACCTAATGTCTAATGACTAGAGATCGTAGACATAGGTGTTGGGTTATGAAAATATTGTAATAAAACGCGACATTCTCAGGAGGTTCACGAACGCTGATAGGTCCCGTACGAGTTTCACATGTTTTCCACATATCTTTTCAAATAATAAATATGAAATTGCGACTATTGAGCTTTCAAAATGACATAATAAAATGTCGGCTATTTTTAAAGAATCTTTTAGCCAATCATTTATTACGGCACTTAAACGTTATTCCATCCCAGAAGTAGTAATAGATAGTATATACTACTAGAGTGGTAAATTTGTCCTCCGTATTTGTTACAGACGTTTGCACCTTTCATTGTTATTCTATACGGAGACTTCGGGATCCGTAGCGGGTTCTTAACATTTGAAAGCTATCTATACATATCTATAAAGTAAGCTGCCGTATGTATGTATGTTCTGCTAAGGCTCAGAAACTACAACACGCAGAAAAAAGAGGAAGGTGTCATATTAACCGTTATCATGTGTACGGTGGTGTAGTAAGGTTTTTAAACCGATTCGGTGCACTATTTAATTATAATAAAATATTTTCGTTTATATGGAATTTCCATTTAAAATTTTTTCGTAAATTTCTCGAATTTTTAACTCCTTATATATCGCAGACGTGCTCTCTCAGACTTTTTTGTGGTAAATTATCTCCTCTTTTGGAATAATTTTTTAAAAGAGGGGCTTACAGATCAAATAAAACGAATTGAAGGGAGAATCTTATTTTTCATTATTGCTCAGTATTTGGATGTACTTAGCAACCGATGTAAACAAATTACGTTTAAACTATAAACATATCTTAAACGTAGAAATAGTTGATGAAATACTCATTTTATATCTTCTGATTTGATTGTATGTTTTTCTTTCATTATCTATGGTCTTCTATACACAGGTTAATTCTGCGAATAAACATTAGTGAACTGTTTCTTTTTCTGTAATCCTGTCATTCGCATTATAGGTATGTTTGGATATAAGTTAAATTGTTTTTATGTGCCTTTTGTCTTATTTTATTTCATATTTTGTTTAAGTGAAAATTACTGATAATATATGATTAAATTACTACGTTAAAGTTTTTGTGTTTTGTTTTATCAGTTTATCAATAAAAACTGAATTGAGCATTTTATGCTAACATGCAACTTTTTTCCTGTGCTCATCCATTTTGCGTTTCAATAATAATTAGATACTTCTTTGTAATATATAATATCGTTTTGAATTAAAAGAGAGTTTTATCAATTGGAAATAAGGTTCACTCTTGAGTAATTGTTATTTTAATACGAGAACTAAATTAGATTAACATTTTGAACACGTAACGCAGTGAATTTTGAAAGATTTTATTTGAATGATACTTTTGTTGAACTTTATTATGTCTTCTGAACTAAAATTAAGAATTCGTGTCTGCGGTTCCATGGGTAAATTGTAAACACTACCGATACACTCACGTAATTAATTACGTTAGAAAAGTAAAACATTTTACTACATTATTTAAAATCGATTCGTTCGAATATCTCAATGTATTGTTCAATTAATTACGATGGAAAACACAATTAAGATCAATAATTTTATATCTATTTAGAGTAATAATAGGTATTCTTATTTAGTTTCTCCTGTTATTATGTTGACATACAAACTCATATTCCGCGTAATCAATATTTACTCATCACTACGACACGCTATTTTGTGATTGTTGGTTGTTTATTTAGCAACTGAATAGAAAGCGTCAGTCGCCATCATCAGATACATTGAGCTTTAGGAGATTATTCGTTGGTTGGTTTTGGTTAGTTTGTTGTTTTCATTTGCTTTCGTTTCGTGTCCATTTTTTGTGTTCTTTGTTTGTATTCTTTGTTTTCGTTCTTAGTTGTTCATTTTGTAGTCTATGTTTATATTCTTTGGTTGTGCTCTTGATTTTTGTTCCTTGATTACTTATTTGTCGGTTTACACCTTTTATGCCGGCTATTGGTTAGAGTTTAATTCATTTATTTTTTCTTGGTGGTTTTTACGTAGAACTTATATTCTTTGGTTGTACATTTAATTTATGTTCTACGATTATTTATTTGTCGGTTTACATCCTTTTCTGCCGGCTATTGGTTAGCGTTTAATTCATTTCTTTTTTCTTGGTGGTTTTTGTAGTTTTCGTATTGGTTCGTTTCGTGTTCTGTCCACTTTATTTGAATGCAATACGTTCGGAAACGGATTGTTACATCTACATCTACATGATACCCTGCAAATCACCAGACTGGTGGGTGGCAGGGGGTGCAGCACACCAAAACCTACCTAATAACGTCCCTCGTGGGAATCACTCTCCTGTTATGATCCCGTATGGCCCTTGGGAAAAACGAGCTCTGATATCGCTCGGTCCTACAGTCGATCTCTCGTATTTTATTCTCGTGATCGTGCCTGCCCATGTACGTAGGTGCCTCTAATATTCCTGAGACCTCCTCTAAGAGAACTTCCGACCTAAATTTCTCCAGAAGCCTTAACCTAGCGCTAATTCTGCGATCCTCTAGCGATATCCAATTCAACTCCTTCAAGAGTGATGTGACGCTTAATTTTTGCTCATATTTTTGCTTTACGAATCTGGCTGCTCTGCGTTGGATTCTTTCTAACTCAAGTATTTGTCCCTTTTCGTACGGATCCCATATGCTGGAAGCGTATTCGACCTGAGATCTGACCAATGATAAATAACACGTTTCTCGTACCTGTTCTGTGCTACTTCTTACTATTCTGCCTACGAAGCCCAATTTCTTATTAGCTGCGCCTACGATCCTTCGAATATGCATATTCCATGATAGATCACGACAAATGGTGACTCCTAAATATTTAACGTACTCTGCAGATTGGATATTCAATCTATCAATTCTGTACTCCGAGTCTAATTCATTGTTCTTACTCTTCCAGAAACTCAACAGGGAACATTTGCTGTGATTAACTTCGATTTTCCAATCTTGACACCATGCTGAAAGGGCGTTTAAATCTTCCTGGAGTGATTTTTGGTCATCCTGACTCGTTATCTCCTTATATAAAACGGTGTCATCTGCGAAAAGTCTTATTTTGCAGCGAACTACCGAGCAGATATCGTTTATATATATCAGGAATAGTAGTGGGCCTATGACACTTCCCTGTGGAGCACCTGATGCGACTTTTACCGGGTATGAAGATTTCCCATCAATAACTACTATCTGTTTTCTGTCTGAGAGGAAGTCTTTTACCCAACTCACGATATTAGGGTTGATGCCGTACTTTCCTAGTTTTCCTATTAATTTATTATGGGGTACTTTGTCAAACGCCTTTTTAAAATCAATGAAAATGGCATCAACCTGAGTGTTTTTCTCTCCGCATTGTAACAAATCGTTTACGAACAGGTCGAGCTGCGTTTCGCATGACCTACCTTTCCGAAACCCGTGTTGGTTTTTGCTTAGTGAAGAACGACCGTCTAAATAACGCAGAACAGAGCTAACAATTATATGTTCTAGAATCTTACACGATAATGACGTCAAGGAAATCGGTCTATAATTTTCGGGGTTCTCTTTATCACCGCCTTTGTGGATGGGCGTTACGTATGCTAGCTTCCAGTCTTTTGGAACGGTACCATGTGCAACGGTATGCCCTCCGGCCCGGGAGACTTATTTTGCTTAATCGACTCTAGCTGGTGCGCGATACCTGTTTCCGAGAATATCATATCTTCCATCGAATTTCCCTCTTCATTCGAAGCTGGTTCCTCAAATTCGTTGCTCACTGAAGTAAACGCTTTCTAAAAGTGTTCATTTAACAAGTTCGCTTTTTCCGCGCTGTCATGTACTACATCACCTGCCTCCGTTCTCAATGACGCTATGGTGGGGCCTCTACCATGAACCTCTCTAACGTACGACCAAAATGCTTTCGGATTTTCTTTCAAATCACTATGCAGAACTTTCTTTTTGTAATCATTAAATGCTTCTCGCATTGTTACTCTAGCTCTTGACCGCGCCTCTCTGTATTGTTGCCGTATCATTGACCTCTGTTCCTCTGTGACTTTTGAATAATTACTATTTAAGCGAGCGTGAAGTTTTCTTTGCCGTCTAAGAGCGCATCTAACTTTCTGGTTGTACCATCTTGGTTCCGCACCATCACGTTTAAGTTTATGTGGAATAAATTTATCCGTACCCTCTCGCATCATATCCCTGAACACGCACCATAATTCCTCTGTACTAGCGTCGATAGATGCCCCGCAGAAATAAGGGAATTGTGTCTGTAAAAAAGACCTAAATTTCGAGAAATCGCCTTTGGCGTACATATATACGCGTCTTCTAGCCTTAACATGTTTCTCCACTTTTAGCTTAAATTCTACGTACAAGCAAATATGATTAATAGTTAAGAAAAGGTTATTGTAAGTTAAAAGTATCTATTATATATGTATTTGAAGAGTTTGTATGTTGTGCTGTAGTAGCCTCACTAAATCTGTTGAAATTCAACGGGAAATTCTGCTAGTAGTATATAAAGTAATATATTTTTAATGGTACGCAAGGGTGGATCTAGAAACTTCCAAAAGGAGGGGTGCGATTATTGACTATTTATCCATGGGGGTGTGGGATATTTTTCATTTGTACACTAAATCCTTCTCAAAATTATTTTATAATAACAAATAATGGTACACGATAGAATAGTTATCACAGTGAAGCCTATTGTGGAAAACCTCCTGCAGCACGACAACCCTATCGGGGTCCCCTTTTGTTACTCATAAAGATTATCCAAGGGGAGGGGGGCGATCGTCTCCCCTTGCCCCACCCTTGGATCCGCCACTGATGTCACGTGAAATGATGTCGATGTTAGTACGAGTCTTCTATAGTGAGAAAGAATATATTTTAGTCATTTTGTTACTTTCTCCATACGAAGTAATGGGAAAGTATTGTGATCATGAAAAAAATCGACTTCGAGATTTCAACGGAAATACACGTTTTGAGGTACCTAGAACACGTTTAGACTATTTTGGAATGATGTCTGTGTGTGTTTGTGCGCGTGTGGGTGTTTGTGCGCGTGTGGGTGTGTTTGTGCGCGTGTGTGTGTGTATGTGATTGTGGGCGCTCTAATCCAAAAAGTACACTCCATATCGTTACCAAATTTCATATTTAACACTTTAGCATGAGCACAAAGAACTGATTAGTTTTTGGACAATAACGGTTAACCGGAAGTAGAGGTTTTTTCGAAAACCGATTCGGTTTTTGCGATATTTCTCCGTTAAAACATCATTACTGTATATACAATTCTATACAAATATTATAGAGAATGTAATTTTCTACAAATTTCATGTGAAACAATTTTTCATAGCAGTTATTGTTTAGGAATTATTTATAAATAATCCGTTTTTTCGGTTTCCGTCAAATATCTCCTTAAAAACATCGTTATTGGTAATCTTCGTGAGGAACAAAGTTGTAGAGAATAATATTATTCCAAGGTTTGTTTGAAACAAATTTTCGTAGAACCATCGATTTTGGAGATATTTTGCTTTTTCTGAATACCAGTATACAGCGCCAGAACCATGTAGCGGTGAATTCTGTAAACAAATTCAAAATATACGTAATTTACGGCAATAAGGAAGACTGTATTCATTTACGATACGAAATAACAATTTTGCATTTTGATATTCATAATAATTTAAATATCTATACCCCAAATATGGAGAAAGTCATGTGTTGGTCACATCAGATTTTTTATCGGTGGCGTGGCCCTCCGCTATCTGGAGTTATTAAGATAGTTAAAGGTATTACCACCACTTTGCATTAAACTACGTTTCAGACCTACCGAACGCTGAAATCTCATTATGACAGAACGCCATTTCCGACTGGGTGTACAACATACCTGAAAAAAAAAGAAATCGGACATTAGGTTATTGGCAAAAAAGGACAATTTAGTTCGCTAGAGTATTAGAATAATCATGAAAATTAAATTAAAACTCCATCTTAACAAACAAAAAGCACACTTTGTCATTTCTTTCATTTAAGCAAAGGTCCTTTGTCCACATACGTGGGGCGTATAGCCAGATACGCTGGTCTGATTTTGATGGAACGAGAATAAGATCACTTCTTTGCGAGCTCATAGCTGCAGTCTAGCAGACGTATCCGGCAGTTTCGCTATTTGCAATTTTAGTGAACAAAATAAAGATAAATTATTATTGATAATTTACCATTAATGTGGTAGCACGTTAGGTCAACATTTAAATGAATATTTTGCGGTTAACAGGTTTTTTAAGCATTCAAAACCCATTATACTTTTCAAAGGGAACTCATGTTCATCAGCCCTCACCCACTGCGGCTGATAGTGGAATTCATGCTAAAACTTATGAGAATATGTCACGAACAGTAGCGCTTCTATTTCAACCGATCGATGGTTCTTTTGATTCCACCCTACATCAGCATATCAAATCTCGACCACCATTCGACAAATATTTGAAGCTGGAATTCCTTCGCCTCTATAAAAAGCATAGGCGATGATCATCCGAGAGAGATCCGCCCGCCGACAGGGCTCTGACCGCTCCTTCGCCGTCGAGATACGCAAGCACGCCCACGCGTGATGTTAGGCACGAGAGCAAGAAGAGGAGGAAGGGAAAGGGAGCGAGGGAACCGAATAGGATAAAGGGATGCTAGGTAGGAAGAGGATCTCACCGGGGGCTGGCAAAGGGAGAGACGACGCACTCCCCTTCCCTGGGGCGCAGCCGAGATTGCATTTATACGACCGCGCACTTAGACGTCGACGTAGCCGCCCAGCCTCTGTCTCTCTCACTCTCTCCCGCCCAGCCTCTGTCTCCCTCTCTCTCTCTCCCGCCCAGCCTCTGTCTCCCTCTCTCTCTCTCTCTCCGCCCCTTCATAACTCCCGCACCGCGATTTACGAGCAGATCGGCCGCGAGGACGGAGGTCGACGCTTCGAGAGCCTTTTACGACACCATATTCGAAACCCTTCGTCTCCCTCCTCCTTTCACTACCACCCCCGCCTCACGCTCCAGCCTCTCCCTAGAGCCGCACCCAGACCGTCTCCCGCGACGAGTGCCCGCACCGAGGAAATGGCGCGAATGAACGCTAATAGCCGCCGGCGTCCTTCTCCTTGGAGGCGAGGGCTGTCGAAGGGCGGTCGAGATCGCAACTTCGGCTCGCCTTCGCCCTATCTCGAAAGCGTCGCGCCGCACGGAATCACTCGCGGACAAAAGAAACGAGGTCGCTCTCTTGAGAGCGCGGAAAACTAACAATAAGAAGAGAAGACTGGATCTTTACCGTCGACTCGGTGCTTCGAGTTCGTTGTACGCGCTCCTCGTCGGCGCGATTGAGCGAAGCTGAGGAAGCAGAGGATGTCTTCATCACGGAGAGATTTAAATAGGCTCTCTTGTTCTCCCACGACGGACGAACGAGGTCGAAAAGCGGCGGACACTGATCGCGACGACGAAGGGTCTCGCCTCCACCGATCTGTAGCTATGAAAAATTTCGAGACGATCGAACGATTCACGTCGCCATATTGTGCGCGCTATACGACCTAATACGCGACTCGTATTTGTTGGGAGGCGGCCTCTGATTTCACGAAAGAGAAAAATATAAGGATGAATCTCCAAATACCTGATGAGTTACCTAATATTTCCATTGTAAATGTAAACAACAAAACAATCAACACTATCACTTGAAGAATATGTAGGATTTATCGGTTTAGTATTTTTTCATTCGCTTACAGAAGGAGTCGGCAAACTGCGGTCCCCGAGAGTGTTTGATGAGGCCCGCGAAACCATGCTGATTAAGTGATCGGTATAGTTTAACACAGTCAATTATATATTTTTTCAATGAAATTATGGTCTCAAAACCTTTTCTGGTGGAGTTTTAACGTTAGTAAATAATTAGAATCGATTTTAATTAATATGAGACCACAAAAGCTCTAGGTAACGTCTGACTTAAATACCACTCCGGCAAACCGAAGCTCTCGCTATTTTAAATGCGGCCCCCGAAGCTTTTGCAACAACGAATGTGGCCTGCATTATAGAAAAGGTTGCCGAACCTTGACTCTCACTGGGGGTAGAGGAGATGGGGTTCGTGGAAAGGAGGGTAGGGTGTATGTATATATATAAATATACAGGGTCGTGGGTGAGGCGGCTAGGCAACCGCCTCCGGTGCCTTTCGAATGGGGGCGCCAAAATTTGGCAAAAATGAAAATTTATAAATATAAATAACTTAGTAAAAAAGCTAAGGGGGCGCCATATTATATCTCGCCTCAGGCAGCAAAATGTCTGGGCACGGCCCTGTATATATATATATATTCCAACTGCCTCAAAGTCGGCGGAAGGGTGTAAACGGAGGCTAAAGGGCGAAGCACAGTGGTGTCCTCGGACACCGGTAGGTTCAACCATGCTGTGAAGTCTTTCTTCAATATCTTCGGCCAAAGTGAAAGACGTACTCACGAACCCGCTCTGGACCAGCGTGGTGTTTTAAGGCCTACAATCCCCCCATGACATGTACACCCATAAAAAACGGCCCTCATTCTCCGGAGGCTGGATTGCATCTGATCGTGGCAGTGGTCAGGAACAAGGCATGAAGGCAGAGGGTGATAAGAATCCCCGGAGGTTAAACACCCACTGCCAGTCTTTCTCATCCTTACCCAATTCCTTTAACCTCAACCTAACTACCTTTAACTGCCCGACTTTGTCCAGCGAAGATATTCTTCAAGAGCTCCAAGAACAACTAGAGAAGATCAAGTGGGACATTTTAGGGCTTAGTGAGGTGAGAAGAAAAGGTGAAGGCCTATTGGAGTTGAAGAGTGGCCATCCTTTTTATTACAGGGGAACTGACACAGGAAGAACGGGAGGAGTTGGATTCTTGTCAACAAAAAATTGAAGAATAAAATTACGGAAATGGAAAGTTCATCCGAGCGGGCAGCTAGACTAGTGCTTCAAATAAATAAAAGATATCAACTTCAAATAGTCCAAGTTTATGCGCCAACGTCATCATACTCGGATGAGGAAGTGGAAGACTTCTACCAAGAAGTTGGAGAACTGCACGACAAAGGAAGCTGCCACCCAAAAATGGTCATGGTGATATAATGCCAAAGTAGGAGAACAAAAGAAAGACGACAGCGCAGTTGAAAATGGGGTTATGGAGACTGAAACGAACGAGGGGACAGACATGTACACTTTGCTGAATGTACTAGTCTATATATAATGAACATTTTCTTCAAAAAGAGTCTCAATAGAAAATGGACCTGGAAAGGATCCAATGGTACCAAAAACGAAATTGACTACATATTAGTCAATAAGAAGCAATTAACTGAAGACTGTTCTGTCCTCAACCAGTTTAAAACTGGAAGCGATCATCACTTGGTAAGACGCAGAATATAGTTCAACTCAAAGTTGAAAATACTGAAGCTTATAAAGAAGAAGCCTAAGTCTATTATCAACATGCAAGTGCTAAAAGAACGAAAAGAAGAATTTCAGCAGCAACTAAAAAAGTCGATTCAGTGCGCTGGAAGAGCAAGAAGTTGAATCACAATTAATGGAGATACTCAAGAAAACCGCTTAAGAAATAGGCTGAACATTTAAAAAAAGGCAGAAAAAAATTGACCGAAAAAAAAGAATGCTAATGGAAAAAAGAAGGAAAATGAAAATTACTAACGATCCTAAAGAAATGATCCATTTTGCAGAAATAAACAAAATTATAAGGAAGTGCATCAAGGAAGATGTGAAGAAATATAAGTATGAGATAATCGAGAAAACGATAGAAAACAACAGAAGCTAGAAGAAAATTAAGTTACATCTCTCGATTGCTAAGACACAGCTGGTGGCCTTCATGTTAGAAGACGGCTCCTTAACCCATAGTAAGAAACTAATCCTGAAACGGGTACAAGAATTTTACACCAAGCTGTAAGAGGATCCTCTAGCAAATGATGAAGGAAATGATAATGGAAATATGCCCACCGATGAGGTCCCAGATATCCTTCCGGAAGAGGTGACACACGCAATCAGAAGTATGAAGAATGGAAAAGCATCTGGAATGGATGGTATCACAGCGGAAGTATTCAAAGCAATGGGTAATCATACGAAAACATATCTCGCTATGATTTTTAATTCCTGTCTGAGGAAGAAAAAGATACCAGAAACATGGAACTATGCATGTATTATCCTTCTGCACAAGAAAGGTTCCAAAGAAGACCTGAATGACTACAGACCAATCAGCCTACTCCCAACAGGCTACAAAATATTCACCAAAATACTCACTATGCGCCTTCAAAACCATCTTGATTCTGCCCAACCCAGAGAGCAAGCTGGATTTCGCAGTGGGTATAATACGATGGACCACATCCAAGTCGTGAGAGAGGTAATCAGTCGGTCTAACGAGTATGAATTACCTCTATGTATGTGCTTCATCGACTACGAGAAAGCATTCGACTCTGTCCGAACTACGTCGGTGTTATGTGCACTAAAGACACAAGGAGTAGAAGAAACGTACAAAACCTTGATTAAGAATATCTACGAAAATGCGAAAGCATCTGTCCAGCTGCACGATGAAACGAGTGCCTGTAAGACCGAAAAGAGAGTGAGACAAGGAGATACTATGTCCCCTAAATTATTCACAGCACTCTATAGGAAGTATTCAAAATTCTAGACTGGAAATAAAAAGGCATAAAAGTAAATGGAGAACATGCGAGTCACCTGCGCTTTACAGACGATATCATACAGTCCACAGGGAGCTCAGGAGAACTCTGTAGAAGAAAGAAGAGCTTGAGCAAGCAAGCCGAGAAGATGGACTGAAGATGAACCTTAATAAAACAAACGTTATGTACAACCCCTTCACAAATTCTGAGAAGATACATATCAACGGAGCAGAACTTGGAGAAGTAACCAGGTACGTTTACTTGTGTCAACTCATCACTACTGATGGTTCGCTTCTTGGAGAAATCAACCGGAGAGTGAAGATGGCATGGAGTGTTTTTGGCAAGAATACGAACATCTTTAAATCAAATATTCCAGTTTTCCTAAAAAGGAGACTGTATGACGAATGTGTTCTGCCTGTTCTGACGTATGGATGTGAAACATGGACCATGAACGACAGAATGATACAGCGCCTACAAACAACACAGAGGTGCATGGGGATATGCATGATAGGGATCACCCGAAGAGACCGCATAAGGAACGACTGGGTAAGGAAGAAGACGGGAATCTGTGACGTGATTAGGAGAGTGAAGGTGCTAAAATGGCAGTGGGCAGGCAAGAAAGGAAAAGGAACTCCAGAAAATCATAAATAGACTAGTGATAACAGGTAGAAAATACGGTATGGAAATTAATACAGAAAAATCCAAGGTTATGCGAATATCAAGTAAAGAAGAAGAAAATTTGAACATAAGTATTGGAGGAAAGCCATTAGAACAAGTTCCAGATTATAAATACCTTGAAAGCAGCATAACGAGAGAAGCAAAATGTACAGATGAAATCAGGACTAGAATAACAAAAGCAAAAGCCGCATTCAGAAGAAAGGAACTCCTGCTAACGGGAAATAAAAAGCAGGAAATCCGCAAGAGGTTGATAAAATGCTATGTATGGAGTATAGCTTTGTACGGAGCAGAAACGTGGACGCTAAGGAAAAATGATATAAAATACTTGGAAAGCTTCGAAATGTGGACATGGAGAAGAATGCTGAAGATAAAATGGACAGATAGGGTGAAAAATGAGGAAGTACTACGAAGAATAGGAGAGAAGCGAACGATTATACAGACTATCAGAAAGAGGAAGGCGAACTGGATTGGGCATTACCTGAGGAGAGAGTGCATGATTAAAGAAGTGCTAGAAGGAAAACTGGATGGAAAAAGAGAAAGAGGTAGGAAAAGGTTTCAGCTAGTAGACGACTTGAAAGGGAAAGAGAGCTATCAAGTCATGAAGAAAACTGCGGAAAATAGGAGTATATGGAGAACCAAGTTTAACCTAGAATAATCACGGACATGTCAATGGACAGACTACCTATGATGATGATATATATACCCTTGTGCCGATGAAGGGTGGATGGCCGAAAGCTCCACGAAAAAGCCTTCCTCCATCACCATGGACGTCCACATCACCAAGTGTCTACTGGCTCCCTCGTATACTTCGCAACTACTAGTCGCAATCTTATATATATATATGTAAGGGAAGGTAGTTGTGTCTCTATTGTGCTGACGAAGGGATCATCCCGAAAGCTATAACCTCTACAAATGTGTCTCTCCAACACCCCAGCGGCTCTACCTGCGGTAAGTGTTCACTGGATTTCCCTCAACACCTAGTTGCCCTAAATATATATATACACACGTACATGCATATATACATCGAGAAACGGATAAGCCAAGTCCAGCCGGTTGTATCGGAGTAGACTTGCTGTCATTTCATAATGAAAACCTTCCGAATACCAAGTCATTCGAAGAATTGAAGCGATTCTTTCCGATCCGAGGCCAATTCATCGCCACGGGTGTTTGCCCATCGGTGTGACCGTAACCATAACGTTTCTGTAAGCGGCCCGTCGCGAGAACCGCAGCGGGCGAAACCACATGTTCTTTTCCTTCCGTCGACGATGAAGCACTCACAGTTATGCAAGAGTCGACCATCTTGCCATTATCCGAGGTACATAAATTACGATATGCGGATAAAGTTCCATTGTTGCGGCATTGTTGTCTCGAGTCCTTAAAACCGGAGAATATTATGCTCGGGACGATCTTCCGTTGCGATAAAGGCTGGAGCAGAGATCACGTTCCTAATGTCACGGAGCAAACTCTCCCAGCTGCGGCGTCGAGAGACCTCCACCTACGGCAAAAACTTCTTTTAAACGGGCACGCAACAAAAAGCAGACAAATGAAAAGCGTCCCGCCCACATGCGGCCAGACACTCGCGAACGCTGAACGACAGGGCGTGATAGAGAGAAAGTAAAGGAGTGAGATAGAGAGAAGGTAGAAGGAGATGAAGATTGAAAAGGATATAGAAAGAGAGGAAAAAGAGAGGAAGAGAGGAGAACTTGGAAGGGGAGGAAGGTGAAAGGGACATAGAGAGAGAGAAAGGGGTGAAATAGAGAGGAAGAAAGGAGAACTTGGAGGGGGAGGAAGGTGGAAAAGGATATAGAAAGAGAGAGAAAGGGGTGAAAGAGAGAGAGGAAGAGAGGAGAAGTTGGAAGGGGAGGAAGGTGGAAAGGGATATAGAAAGAGAGAGAAAGTGGTGAAAGAGAGAGGAAGAAAGGAGAACTTGGAAGGGGAGGAAGGTGGAAAGGGATATAGAAAGAGAGAGAAAGGGGTGAAAGAGAGAGAGGAAGAGAGGAGAAGTTGGAAGTGGAGGAAGGTGGAAAGGGATATAGATAGAGAGAGAAAGGGGTGAAAGAGAGAGAGGAAGAGAGGAGAAGTTGGAAGGGGAGGAAGGTGGAAAGGGATATAGAAAGAGAAAGGGGTGAAAGCGAGAGAGGAAGAGAGGAGAAGTTGGAAGGGGAGGAAGGTGGAAAGGGATATAGAAAGAGAGAGAAAGGGGTGAAAGAGAGAGAGGAAGAGAGGAGAACTTGGAAGGGGAGGAAGGTGGAAAGGGATATAGATAGAGAGAGAAAGGGGTGAAAGAGAGAGAGGAAGAAAGGAGAACTTGGAAGGGGAGGAAGGTGGAAAGGGATATAGAAAGAGAGAGAAAGGGGTGAAAGAGAGAGAGGAAGAGAGGAGAAGTTGGAAGGAGAGGAAGGTGGAAAGGGATATAGAAAGAGAGAGAAAGGGGTGAAAGAGAGAGAGGAAGAGAGGAGAAGTTGGAAGGGGAGGAAGGTGGAAAGGGATATAGAAAGAGAGAGAAAGGGGTGAAAGAGAGAGAGGAAGAAAGGAGAACTTGGAAGGGGAGGAAGGTGGAAAGGGATATAGAAAGAGAGAGAAAGGGGTGAAAGAGAGAGAGGAAGAAAGGAGAACTTGGAAGGGGAGGAAGGTGGAAAGGGATACAGAAAGAGAGAGGGAAGAGAGAAAGTGAAATAGGAGGAAGGTGGAGAGGGAGACAGAAAGAGAGAAGAAAGAGAGAGAGGAGAAGGTGGAAGGGGAGGAAGGTGGAGATGGAAAGTGTTTCATGGCCACATCGTTAGGTGCGGTTCAGAGCTTCGTCGCGGGGTGCGTTCAAGAGATCCTTGCACTGCGCGAGGAAATTCATATACAAGCGTGCAATAGAACATGGGATTATCGGTTTTAAGCACTTGAATAATGACGTACAACAATACCACTCGATGCCATCCTGCAAAATTACACATAATCTGATCTGTTATTACGTCGCCTCTACTCGTTGATTTGTGGAGCGAAAGCGATGCTCCGTCATCCAATCGACGATGTTCTTTCTACGTACGTTGTCAGGAATGAGAATTAAGCATGCACCTGGTAAAGAAATATACATCTGCTCAGTATGCATTTAATGGTTGAAAATCTCTCTCCGAATCGCACTCGCATTGAATCGATTCGTTGTGATTACGCTTACATATTCACGAAAATTTCAATATGCATTTTACGTCGTATTGATGAAGGTGTCTTTGTCCAAAAAACTCAAATTTGGTATTGTTTATGATGCTGTTAGAAGGGCATTAAGTAAGTGTACAGCATATAAAGAATTCTACGTTAAAGCTAACCTGCAACATGCTAATGTATGGCTTATGAATTTTATCCCCTTTTTAATGCAAAACAATATTTGCATTTTGTATGATATTTATGAAATAACTGTAAAAAGTGACAATATATGGAATAAATTCGACCTATAGTTCATTTCTAATAAAATAAAAATAGGAAAATAATACTTCTTGCCCAGTTTGAATCACAGGATACTTTGAGCGACCAAAAAAATACTAAAGAAAACGTATAATAGTCCTTATTCCGTTACAAAATTCCGCGGCACTGATGGAAAAAGCAACGAAAAATAAGTTATGTTTCTCGTGCACTCTCTTATTACCATACCGTTCCCTCGAGGCACAATCCTCGTTCGTTTTTCATCCGCATTACGGCGCTTTAGATACGCGAATTCCCTTTCTGGAGGAAGCGGATCAGGAGCAGGATAAACCAAACGAGATGGAAAAGAGGAAGGGGATTTTTTTTCGAATACTGCGACGCACCTTAGGGGATCTCTTTGGATGTTTGGGCGTGCGGTCGGTCGGCCGGCGGACGGAAAGGGAAGGGGGTGTGTGAGGGTGGCAGAAAGAGGGGGTGGTTGGTAGATGGGTTAATTAAAAGGGCGGAATGCGGTTTCAGCCCCGTGATGGAAAGAAAGGGACAGACAGGAAAAGAGAAGAGCGTCAAAAGAGAACGGGAGAAGATAGGAGAGGAAGGGGAACAGAAGGAAAATTCAAGTGTTTTTTCTCAATGTTCCTTTCAACTTGCACCCTTTCTCCATCTCTCCCACCATTTCTCCTCTCTCAGACACCTTTCTTCCCTGTCGCTGCAACATCCAATCACCCGACTCACCTTGTCCCATCATGGCCCAAGGATATTATTAAGCCACCACCGTGAAACCTCTCTCATAACCCTCGTTTGATATTTTGATGAATAACAAGCGTAAAACACAGACATTCTTTGCATAACTAAGTATAGCTATAAAAGTTTTATAATAAAATCCAGCGGCGTAAATTTACGACCTATTTTCATTGTTGTATTGGGAAGTGAAGTAAACTTTTTTTCAGCAATTATGACAGTTCTCTCGAATGAAATTACGCGTGAAGCAGATAATAATTTAAATCGATAATCTGTGTGATCTATGAGTCAGGTTTTTGACGAACCTAAAACCTCGTAACGACCAAATTATAGAGCGTCTGTTCCCCCTTTCCAGGCTTTCTCTCTCCCCCTCCCTCCCTCTCTCTCTAACGCCGCTCGCCTCTCCTCCGTGCGCCTCCCACGCAGCCTCCCTCCCCCTCCTCACTCTCTCCGCCTCACGTCCGTCAATGGATTGCCGCCTCCTCCTCCTGCCCTTCGCCTGCTTTCCCGCTGATTACTCGGCCGACCGCAACCGCAACCGCCCCCGGTCCATCCGAGTGAGAGGGGCGAATGAGAAAGAGGCGCCTCGAAAAGGCCTCTTTCGCCCTTCCATCTCTCTATTTCCCTTCTCTCTCTCTCTCTCTAGTTCCCTCCTTTTCCCTCTCTCTCTCTCTCTATAGCGGTGTACAGCGGGAGGAGTACGTGTACGCGTCTTTTGGGGGCAAGGCCCTTTGGGGGGCGAGGCCCTTTTGGGGGCGAGGCCCTTTGGGGGGCGAGGCCCTTTTGGGGGCGAGGCCCTTTGGGGGGCGAGCAGGAGAGGGGCAGAAGAGAAAGGAGGCAGAGGTGAGGGATACTATACGCATGGATCTTGACCGCGGCGGACGTTTGAAACTTTTTATTTTTCCCCCTTTTCGCTCCAACCGTGGATTTTCACTCCAGCCTCCTCCTTATGCCTCTTTTATCCTATTTCTACGCCTCTCCATCACCATCATTCGCGATCGAGTCTCGACTTGCATCAGCTTCTGTTAAGAACGAAATAGGACAACGCCATTGCCACGGAAATGTCGAGATGCATTTCACTCCCATGTTGACTCCCGCTGTTCCAGAATACTACTCGAAAATTTCATTACTGTGTCTAAATAAATGTTTCGTTGTTCTCCGTATAAGTTTATATTAATAATCTCATTCGTCCACCATCTAGGTTAAATGTGCCTTCTAGAGATATTTTCTCGTGATGATAGATCGAAAGTCACCTTTTAAGTCGCGAGCAATAAAATATACTGCGTTGAAAGATTGAGATGAATTTGAGTGTTTACGAATCACAGGATTTCAAAGCTGTTATTTCCCAAAAATTATAAAATCATTTAACTAAAAGCGAAATTTTTATCACAATAATAAGTCAACTCATATTTGTCCTAACATAAAATTGAGTTAATCGTGCCATATAAAAGTGATCATACTTAATTATTTACCTTCTATAAAGTCTATAAAGTAAAACTGCTCCACATGGATTACTGCTATCAAAATATATCGTACGGCAGTATAAATATCGGTATTGATTACCTTAAAAGATGTTTAAGCGCCACTTACATCACCGTTATTGTATAGCGAGCGGAGAGTGATAGATGAAAGAATATCAAGAATATGGTTGGAGTTCTCGAGCGTCACTTGACGTCGATTACTACTCCAGTGTTCATTTTCCTCGCATCTATCATCCCTTGAAATTTGCGATTTGTTGATCTCTTCTCTTAATTTTGGGTGAAACTACATGATGGGGAAAAATCCGTTGCGCCAGTGCTCATTCCCTTCTTTTTGCATGCCTTTCGTCCATCCCTCTTCCATCTGTCTTCGACTGACTGCCTGTGGCGCTGATGGAGGAGACTTCCTCTCACAGGGCCTCCTCTCCGAAACTCCTTACCAAGGAACGTAGCTGAGATTTTCCCCTTTCATCTGCATGATTAAGTAGGATGGTGTTCAATTTATGATCGAAAGAATAATGTGAACAAGTGCTTGTGAAAGTGTATGGTTTCAACGGGAATGTCTTTCATTTTATATACATAGAAAACCAAAATAAACGCTCAAAAATTGAAAAACGCTACTAACAGTTAAGAGTGCATAATTATTGCTCCTCTCTTAAACTTTATCACTAACCAATATTCATAGCCTCAGAACAATAATAGCTTTCAGATGCTCCCATATTTCCTCCTAACAAGGAAATTAATGACATACAGCGCTTGTCTGTGTCTGCAAATATCTAGTTTTTCTCTTCGGCCTTCTATTTACCTATACACAGGGCCTGAGAGAGGTGAGGTGGGGCCCGGGCCAATCACAAATGTGGGGCCCCACCCCTCTCCGAAAGCCATAAAAATATATGAATAAAATCATTAAAACTCATAAAAACATATTTTCACCACTTATCAAAAGAAACTTTAACTTGTATAACAAAAATTATTTATATCTTCTTCCATCCTTGTAATGTTCTGTGGCTTGCATTCCATCTTATTGTAAGATTAGTACAAAATTGACACACTTTATCCTTTATATTCTGCCTAACACTTTCCGAACTATTACTTTGTCTTAAAACATTCAAAACATACTCTAACACTCATTGTTTCTGTTTTGTTTTATGTGTCTCCTTCCGCGAACTTCAAACAAAGCTCTTCGGGAAACGGCGCATGCTGAAATAAATTAATATAATATATAATTCGGCACGTTTCGGCAGCTAACTTTGCTTTCTACACGTCATTTATTAATAGATCTATCTAGAAACGGTAGCTAAATGATGAAGCAACGTGAAGTTTTTTTTGTATGTCTTATCAAAATTTACATTATTCAGTTATTTTAAGTCGATTTCGCCGTATACTTTTACATAGCACAAGTACTAAATAAATGAATGTACATGTTATTTTTAAAGCAATGAATAAAGTACATACGTTCCGCAGAATCCATTGTGCAAAATATAGGTAGTTTACAAACATACAAACGTGCTAACACTTCGGAGGATGAAACGTGACTGCTGGGCGCGAAAAATATCGCCCTGGTAATGTGAGATGTTTCCAACGTTGCCACTGCTCCATTCCGCTGTTAAATTATTTTATTGCACTTTTTTTTCAATGCACCATGTTCTTAGTAAGACCATAAAATAGAAGAACCGAATTTTAAGACAGTGCCTAAAACCGATTTTGGCCGGTCAGAGTTCAGTTTTCAACCACCGTGCGCTGAGGTTTCGGAGGGACAAATTTGTAGACCTTGTTGGGGCTTTCGGGATGATCCCTTCGTCAGAACAAGAGAGAGACAACTGATATAACAGTGATACTGGGGTGAAAGTGTGGGGGTGGAAGGGAAGGGAGCGTGGAAAGGTCGGGGATTGGAGGACGCAGACGGGGGGGGTGGGGGGGGTGGCAAGAAGGAAATATTAACGTAGGCTGAGGCCGACACTCCAGCGGCTCTCCTACCGGTAAGTGCTCATTGGGTTTCTTTCAACACCTACTTGCTCTAAATATGCTTATTTACCTTTCCTCTTCCGCACGTACATATATATATATATATAAATACTAAGGAAGAGGAAAGGTAAGTAAGGATATTTTGGGCAACTAGGTGTTGAAGGAAACCCAGTGACCACTTACCGGAAGTAGAGCCGCTGGGGTGTTGGAGAGACACATTTGTAGAGGTTAGAGCTTTCGGGATGATCCCTTCGTCAGCACAAGAGAGACACAACTGATAGTTGCCCAAATATATATATATATATATATATATATATATATATATATATATATATTTTGGGCAACTAGGTGTTGAAGGAAACCCAGTGAACACTTACCGGAAGTAGAGCCGCTGGGGTGTTGGAGAGACACATTTGTAGAGGTTAGAGCTTTCGGGATGATCCCTTCGTCAGCACAAGAGAGACACGTCTCTCTTGTGCTGACGAAGGGATCATCCCGAAAGCTCTAACCTCTACAAATGTGTCTCTCCAACACCCCAGCGGCTCTACTTCCGGTAAGTGTTCACTGGGTTTCCTTCAACACCTAGTTGCCCAAAATATCCTTACTTACCTTTCCTCTTCCTTAGTATTTATATATATATATATATATACATATAGGGCAACTAGGTGTTGAAACCTTCCACCCGCCTTCAATATCTCCACTTCCACAGCTGCCACCCCCTCCACACTAAAACTTACATTTACATTTACATAAATACCCTGCAAGCCGCTAAAAGCGTTTGGCAGGGGGTGTCACAACACCAAGTGAAGTCTAGCTAATTCCTCTGTTGGATTGTCTTATCGCGTCTGGGAAAAAGGATCGGTAGTATTTCTCTGTTCTAGCGGTAATTTCGAGATATTTTCTCCTGCACTGTGATCTAACATTACGTTCACTAACACAGATGGGGACGACTATGCCGCGTACGTCTTCAACGATTTCGGAACTTTCAAATTTTTCAAATAGTTTCCTTTTGTATTCAATTCTTCTACTCTTCAACGTCTGCCATTTCAGATCTCTCAATAACTCTGATACACTCGCATCATACCGATATTCCCCTTTTACAAATCGAGCCGCTCTACGCTGAGCCATTTCGAGCTCTCTAGTTAGGCCCTCCTCGAAAGGGTCCCAGACGGCGCAACAGTATTCCACGATGGGTCGTATTAGGGAAAAGTATGCGATTTCCTTCACATTCGAGGGGCATCCCCGCAGGACTCTAGAGGAAAGCCCTTGAATTCAGTTTGCCGAGGCTATAACGGTTTTGATATGCTCTCTACTACACAAATTGCTACTGAGAATTACTCCTAGGTATTTGTAGCTATTGACGTATTTTAGCTTTAGTTCAGATATTTGGTACGGGTAACGGTTGAAATTCGTGCAGCGCGTGAAGTTCATTGCGGCGCATTTCTTTATATTCAGATCGAGTTGTCAATCTTTACACCATTTCGTAATAGCCTGAAGGTCCTTTTGCAAATTCTCCTGATCGTGTATTGTGTTGATTTCTCCATACACAAGTGTGTCATCCGCGAAGAGTCTAACTTTACACTTTATATTATCCGCTAAATCATTTATATATATCAAGAATAACAAAGGTCCGATTACACTTCCCTGAGGCACGCCGGAAGTCACTTTGACGACGTCTGATGCAACTCCATCGAGGACTACTCTCTGGGTTCTATCGGAAAGAAACGAGGCGATCCAATTTACAATTTTCTCGTTAATTGAATAAGCCCTTAATTTTTGCACTATTTTCACGTGAGAAACGGTGTCGAAGGCTTTCCTAAAGTCTAAAAATACTGCATCAACTCCTATTCCTTTATCCGTTGCTTTCACAATATCTTGTGTGAGTAGAGCTAACTGAGTCTCGCATGACCTGCCTCTCCGGAAACCATGCTGGCTACTGTTAAGCGCTTCTTTGCTTTCGAGAAATCGCATTATTGAGCTACCGATTATGTGCTCAAAAACCTTACAGAAGATTGACGTCAACGATATAGGGCGGTAGTTTTCCACTTTTAATTTACTTCCCGTTTTATGTATTGGTGTAACGTGGGCTGTTTTCCATATCAAAGGAACTACACCCTCATCTAAAGATTTTCTGAATAGAAGCTTAAGGTACGGAGCTAATTCGTTTGCTAACGAGTTTATAATGAATGCAGGTATGGCTTCAGGCCCTGGCGATTTCCTTTTGTGGACCTGACTTAGTAATTTGAAGATACCGCTTTCGGATATTTCTATGTCGCTCATATTTGAGTCTATACGAGTAGGGAAATCAATGAAATCACCGCTGTCTATTGTGAAGCAATTTTCAAAGAACCGATTTAACATACTAGCCTTAGTAAATGAATCGTGTACACTTTCACCGTTGTCTGTACGTAGAAGAGGTACTGTGGACTGTCCTCCTCGCATTTCTCGCACGTACGACCAAAATTCTTTCGAGTCGTTTTTGAGTGAATCCGAGAGTGTCGTGGATCGGTAGGCGTCAAATTCCTTACGCGCTTCGTCTCTTGCAGATTTACGACTATTTCTGTATATTAAATACTCGTTCGCGTGGTCCCTACCAACTTCGTTAAGGTGCTTTATGTGCGCGTGATGCCGTCTTTGTTTCTTGAGCAAGGCACGTAGTTTTGGTTTCACCCACCGCGGGTCCTTGCGATCACGAATTGCTTTAGTTGGGACAAACGTTTTTAGCCCTTCTCGAATGATTCGCAAAATTTCCGTCCAAGAGTCATCTACGCTGTTACTATTCGCAAAATTGATAAATGTCGATATTTGGTTTGTAACATAATTTTTTAAGCCTGGGAGATCTGCTTTACTAAAGATATAGACTAATCGCGTTGGCTTATATATTGTCGCAGGGGTGTATTTGAAGTCGGCAATTACTATTTTATGATCACCTATGCCGTCGTCGATTTGTAGGTTTCTAGTCGATAGTGGGTGGGTAGTGGCTAGCAGATCTAATATGTTTCCGTTTCCGTTGTTGTCATATCGCGTCGGCTCGTTGACGATTTGCTCTAGCGAGTTTAGAGTGAATGCTTCAATTAATTCACGACAAGCTTCTCTATTTTTTCCACCACTAACATAGGTTACAGATTTCCAATCGATCGATGGAAGATTGAAGTCTCCTCCAAGAATTATTACTGGATCGTTCTTTCTCCTAGCTATCACCCGCAATGTACGACTGAGTTCTCTAATGTTCTCGACTCCCGAGTCAGGTGGGCGGTAAAATGAGCAAAAAAATAATTTTTTACCATTTCTCGTACGACGGGAGCACCATATCGTTTCGCAGTGTTCGCTGACGTTAATCTCCTCTAATTGGCAATCCCCTACGCCCTAGCACGCCGAGGACGGAGAATCTGCTCGGACAGAGACTCACTTTCCGAGTACTGCTCTGTCCTCGAAAATGCTTTCCTCCAACGCGGATACCCGCCGGACCTGATTCGGGACCAAATCCGACGGGCTTTCGCACCCAGCGCCCCTAACCTACACTGCAACCGCCCCACAACCCCCGACTCTACCCACCAACTCACCCTAATCACCACCTTCTATCCCGGCCTCCACGATACCCTAAATAGCATCTTAAAGGCAGCCTACCCAATCCTCACTTCCTCCCCCAAACAGGTCTCCTTCCCCACACCCCCAATCCTCTCATTCCGCAGACCTTCCAAACTTGCCAACATCTTGCGGAGAAAATAACCCCCATCACCCACTCCTCTGCAACCTGCAGGGTCCCACCCCTGCCGCAGACCACGATGCCTAACATGCCCTATAAACCCACCCTCCAACTCATACCCAAACCCCACCACCAACATCACCTACCCAATAACATCCCCTACCAACTGTACCACCCGCAACGTCATCTACCTACTAACCTGTACCCAATGCCCCGCCTTTTACGTCGGACTCACCAGCAATTCCCTCAACATTCGCATGAACGGCAATCGGAACACAGTTAGTCTTAAACGACATGCGAATAACCACAATCTCATTTCAATGTTTGTTTCACGGTGAGGGCCATCCGCGCCTTCCCGGACGACGCTGCCGCCCCCCAACTCCGTCAATGGGAACTGGCCCATATCCAAATCTTAAACTCGTTCTCTCCTCCTGACCTCAATATCCGTTAATATTTCCTTCTTTCCACCCTCTCTTTACCCTCTCCCCCCTTCCTCTTCTGCATCCTCCAATCTTGAACCTTTCCACGCTCCCTTCCCTTCCACCCCCACACCTTCACCCGAGGATGACTGCCATATCAGTTGTGTCTCTCTTGTGCTGACGAAGGGATCATCCCGAAAGCTCTAACCTCTACAAATGTGTCTCTCCAACACTCCAGCGGCTCTACTTCCGGTAAGTGTTCACTGGGTTTCCTTCAACACTTAGCTGCCCTAAATATTCTTACTTACCTTTCCTCTTCCGTAGTATTTCTATATATATATATATATATATATATATATATATATGAGGCCACTCGTGAGAGTGGCCTCAGGATTTCTTAGATGTAACAATGATCCCTCTAAAGAAGAAGCCAAAGGACTACAGAACGATATCCCTACTGTCACACACTTCGAAGATCATCACGACGAGGATTCTTAATAAAAGACTAGAGAAAAAGGCCGAAGAAATGCTAGGGGAAGATCAATTCAGCTTCCGAAAAGGACGTGGAACCAGAGATGCTATCGATGTAGTGAGAATCATATCAGAAAGGGCAATAGAGTACAGTCAAGATTGCTGCGTATGTTTCGTCGACTGGCAGAAGGCCTTTGAAAGAGTAAATTGGGTACTGCTGATGAGGATATTAAAGGATATAAGTGTAGACTGGAAAGACAGGAGGCTGATCAGGAATCTATATGTGAATCAAGTTGTAAAGGTCAGGTTGGAGAATATGGACACCAGCGGAGTACATATCGGTAGCGGAGTAAGACAGGGCTGCTGTCTATAGCCGATTCTATTCAATATATATGGAGAGAGACTAATGCAGGAAGCGTTAGAAGGCACGGGAGATTTCAAAATCGGAGGAAGGATTATAAGAATAGTGAAATACGCGGATGATCAAGTACTTCTAGCAAGAAAGGTAAAGGAACTCCAGAAAATGATAAATAGACTAGTGATAACAGGTAGAAAATACGGTATGGAAATTAATACAGAAAAATCCAAGGTTATGCGAATATCAAGTAAAGAAGAAGAAAATTTGAACATAAGTATTGGAGGAAAGCCATTATAACAAGTTCCAGATTATAAATACCTTGAAAGCATCATAACGAGAGAAGCAAAATGTACCGAGGAAATCAGGACTAGAATAACAAAAGCAAAAGCTGCATTCAGAAGAAAGAAACTCCTGCTAACGGGAAATATAAAGAAGGAGATCCGCAAGAGGTTGATAAAATGCTATGTATGGAGTATAGCTTTGTACGGAGGAGAAACGTGGACGCTAGGAAAAATGATATAAAATACTTGGAAAGCTTCGAAATGTGGACATAGAGAAGAATGCTGAAGATAAAATGAACAGATAGGGTGAAAAATGAGGAAGTACTACGAAAAATAGGAGAGAAGCGAACGATTATACAGACTATCAGAAAGAGGAAGGCGAACTGGATTGGGCATTACCTGAGGAGAGAGTGCATGATTAAAGAAGTGTTAGAAAGAAAACTGGATGGAAAAAGAGAAAGAGGTAGGAAAAGGTTTCAGCTAGTAGACGACTTGGAAGGGAAAGAGAGCTATCAAGACATGTAGAAAACTGCGGAAAATAGGAGTATATGGAGAACCAAGTTTAACCTAGAATAATCACGGACCTATCAACGGACAGACTACCTATGATGAATATATATATATATATATATATATAAATACTACGGAAGAGGAAAGGTAAGTAAGGATATTTAGGGCAACTGGGTGTTGAAGGAAACCCAGTGAACAATTACCGGAAGTAGAGCCGCTGGGGTGTTGGAGAGACACATTTGTAGAGGTTAGAGCTTTCGGGATGATCCCTTCGTCAGCACAGGAGAGACACAACTGATATGGCAGTCACCCTCGGGTGAAAATGTGGGGGTGGAAGGGAAGGGAGCGTGGAAAGGTCCGGGATTGGAGGATGCAGAAGAGGAAGGGGGTAGAGGGAAAAGAGAGGGTGGAAAGAAGGAAATATTAACGGATATTGAGGTCAACGGAAGTAGAGCCGCTGGGGTGTTGGAGAGACACATTTGTAGAGGTTAGAGCTTTCGGGATGATCCCTTCGTCAGCACAAGAGAGACACAACTGATATGGCAGTGACACTGGGGTGAAGGTGTGGGGGTGGAAGGGAAGGTGGCGTGGAAAGGTCGGGTACTGGAGGATGTAGAAGGGGGAAGGGGGAGAGGAGACCTGGTTGGAGGAGGAAGTGAGGATTGGATGACCTGCCTTTAGGAGGTTTTTTAGGGTATCGTGGATGCCGGGATAGAAGGTGCTGATTAGAGTCAGTTAGGGGGTAGATTTGGGGGTTGCGGGGCGGTTGGAGTGTAGGTTAGGTGTGCTGGGTGTGACAGCCCGTCGGATTAGGTCCCGAATCAGGTCCGGCGGGTATCCGCTTTGGATGAATGCATTTTCGAGAACGGATCAGTGCTCGGAAAGTGAGTCTCTGTCCGAGCAGATTCTCCGTCCTCGGCGGGCTAGGGCTTGGGGATTGAAGTTTTAGTGTGGAGGGGTTGGCAGCTGTGGAAGTGGAGATATTGAAGGCGTTTGGAAGGTTTTCAATGCACTTTGGTGTGGATTTCGTTTTCTCGGACGGAGACGTCGACATCCAAGAAGGTGATGCTGGTGGGGGAGGAGTGGTTGGTGAAGGAGAGCGTGGGGTGGGAAGAGAGGCGCTCTAAAAAGGATTGGAGTGAGTCGGGTCCATGTGACCAAAGAAGAAAAATGTCGTCGATATACCTCAGCCACAGGAGTGGTCTGGGGTGTATGTCGAGGAAACGTTCCACCCATTCACCTAGGTAGACATTGGCGTATGAAGGCGCCATGCGAGTGCCCATCGCCGTACGTTTTATTTGTAGGTAGTGGCGCCCATCGAAGGTAAAGTTGTTCTTGTAGAGCACCATTTACGCTAGCTTCGTTAGGAAGAGGGAGGAGGGTCCTGCGTCAGGTGGTCTCTAGTCAAGGGATTTTTTCAGGGCGGACAGTCCACTCCCACGCCTTCACCCCAGTGTCACCGCCATATCAGTTATCTCTCTCTTGTGCTGACGAAGGGATCATCCCGAAAGCTCTAACCTCTACAAATGTGTCTCTCCAACACCCCAGCGGCTCTGCATCCGGTAAGTGTTCACTGGGCATCCTTCAACACCTAGTTGCCCTAAATATATGTGTGTGTGTGCGTGCGTGTGTGTGTATATTTAATTATATATAAACTTACAGAAGATGAAAGGTAAATAAGGATATTTAAGGCAACTAGGTGTTGAAGGAAACCTAGTGAGCACTTACCGGAAGGAGAGCCGCTGGGTTGTTGGAGAGACACATTTGAAAGTGTCTCTCTCCAACAACCCAGCGGCTGTCCTTCCGGTAACTGCTCACTGGGTTTCCTTCAAAACCTAGTTGCCCTATATACAAACACACACACACACACACACACGTGGAGTGATTGAAAAGTTCGTACAGTAGCGCAATAATTAATTTGTCCTCTTCAAAATAGTCCCCCTGAGACTGCACACATCGACTCCAGCGATTTTTCCACTTTTATTTTATTTTATTTCTTCATTGTTTGTAGGACGTTTTCCGAATTTTCCTGAATGACTTCTATAGTAACAAATCGTTTTCCTTTTAGCTGCAATTTCAGTTTTAGGAAAAGGAAAAGTCGAAGGGAGTTAAATTCAGCGAATAGGGTGGTTGCGGGAGTTGTATACCGCCAATTCGTTGCAGTCCATATGTCGCGCGTCAATTCGTCGCAAGACAACTCGTCGCGCGTCAATTCGTCGCAAGACAACTCGTCGTGCCACAATTCGTCGCAGGACAACTCGTCGCGCGTCAATTCGTAGCATGATAACTCGTCGCGCGTCAATTCGTCGCAAGACAACTCGCCGCGCGTCAATTCGTCGCAAGACTACTCGTCGCACGACAATTCGTCACAGGACAAACTCGTCGCGCGTCAATTCGTCGCAAGACTACTCGTCGCACGACAATTCGTCACAGGACAAACTCGTCGCGCGTCAATTCGTCACAGGACAAACTCGTCGCGCGTCAATTCGTCACAGGACAAACTCGTCGCGCGTCAATTCGTCACAGGACAAACTCGTCGCGCGTCAATTCGTCACAGGACAAACTCGTCGCGCGTCAATTCGTCACAGGACAAACTCGTCGCGCGTCAATTCGTCACAGGACAAACTCGTCGCGCGTCAATTCGTCACAGGACAAACTCGTCGCGCGTCAATTCGTCGCAGGACAAACTCGTCGCGCATTGCCCCATAAGGAAAGCACGTAAATCGATATAGGGGTTTTTAAGGTTGCTTTTTTAATTTATTTCCCGTCAAGTTTTGAACTCGTGATTTAAGTTAGCCTAAATTATTAGTTATTATCGAAAAAAGTTGAATCAAAGCCAGTGTACAACCTTGGACAACGTTGCCGATTCACGAGTTTCATGCTTACAATACATAAAAATAAACATTTCAGAAACAAACAATTACACATGAAATGTAGCTGGATTTGGCGAAAGTGATAAGATAGGAAATCAAATTGTCGTTATATTCGAATGCAATATACTTGGAAGCGGATTGTTTACAAACAAATTTGGTTAATTGTTAAGAAAAGCTAAATGAAAACGTATTCTTTGTAGGTGGTTTTCAGCTTTTCGTAGAATAAAATGTTTTTGTATATTCTGCATACGCCCTAGAATTGGCGGCGAAAGTCGATTCAGAAAAACCGTTGAAAATCAGCGGACACTTACACTTCTTTAAACATAAAACGCCATATCTCGGCTTCTATTGATTCAATATGGACAATTACTTTTATTATGCCTCTTGAAAGATTGCATATTAAACTGTAGAAAGTAAAAACACATATTGTCAATTAAACGCCTTTGAAAAATTAATAACTTTACTCATAAAACGTTCCGCTATATACGTTTTTATTTCTCTCTAAACGTAAAATGTCATATCTCGGCTTATATTAATCCAATAGGGACAATTTTTTTGCTGTACCCCATAATAGATTGCTTATAACAATAGAAGAAATGAGAAACATATATTATTACTCAAATGTCTTTGAAAAAGGAATAACTTATCTCATTCAGCGAATTTTTTCTTGGGAAATGAAAAAGTCGGTCTGCGGAAAATCTTTTCCCTAATTACTTTAGAGGGATACATTAAGCGAAGAAAATGTGCAGTAATGTTTAAATTTACTTTTGGACCAAACACCAATCTAATGCCAATATCATATCAACCAGAGCAACACCAGGCAATTTTACAAGTACACAGTTAAATAGTAATCTACATATATCTATCTATCTCTAATCTATCTATATATAGTTATCTATAAAGCACATTGTTTGTATGTATGTTTCTCTTTAACTCAGCAACTACAGCACTTAAAAGCAAGAAGATGGTGTCATATTAACCGGAATAAAGGGTTAAGTGGTGTAGTGCGGTTTTAAACCGATTTGATTGAACTTCTAATTTTTAAAAAATATTTTATTTTTTCATTTTCTCCATTTGAATAACATGGGGATGAGTGCAGGTTATTCTTCATTTGAATTTTAATATTAATTAGAAAAAACAGTTCGAACTTGAGACTTAAACAGTTTTATGCAAGTAAGAACAAAGTTTATTTTTGTTGAAGATTTATCGAATTAGCGTAAGGCACTTTCAGATGATAAATAATTAGATATAGATTTTCCCCTAATTGTGACTTCCACATCTTTGAAGATATCGCCACCACACTTCGCATATAGTCCTTCTGAAGTGTAATTTTTTCGTTTTTGGCCCGTGTATGATCTGCGTTTGAGATCTCTGGATTAGAATCAGAAAAAGACGTTATTTTATCAGTATTCCTACCACACCAAATATAAATTAACATGTCAACTCCCACTGTCGCCGAAGTTAAATCCAATGCATTTAAATGAGAAAACATTAAACTTTGGTAATATCGTTTTTCAATTTCTGTGCGCGATTTTGCTTTCTTTACATGGCAACCAAATATTTGTTGATAACTATTATATATAGTAGCTTCTTGCATAAGATACAGGAGGAGGATATAAATTATGAGGCACTTCCCGATGTGCTAAAAACTTGAAATTTGGCAGGATTATAGGTTTTTGGTCGCAACCAAAGCAAAAAATCCAAAATCGTTAAAATTCCAGTTCTGATAGTCTATTTTGGCCGCATTATTGCCCCATAAGAAAAGCACGTAAATCAGTGTAGAGGTGTTTATATTTGCTTTTTAAATTCTTACCCGTCAACATTCGAACTCGGCACTTCAACTATCGGAAGGTATAGTATATTATTCTTAATAATAAATGGTTTTAGTGATATTTTCCTGTGGCATACAGTTCTCCATAAGCAAACAATTATTAAAACTGCGTCAGTAACGCAAATAACTAGACGTAGATTTTGCACAAATTGTGATTTCCACACTTTTGAAGATATCGTCACCACACTTCGCATATATCTATAAATTAATTTGGGGGAAGTTATATATATTCTTATAAGCAATCTATTATGAGGTAAAACAAAAAATTGTCCCTATTGGATTGGATATGACATTTTATATTTAAAGAGAAATAAAAACGTATATAGCGGAACGTTTTATGAGTAAAATTATTAATTTTTCAAAGGCGCTTAATTGACAATATGTGTTTTTACTTTCTACAGTTTAATATGCAATCTTTCAAGAGGCATAATAAAAGTAATTGTCCATATTGAATCAATAGAAGCCGAGATATGGCGTTTTATGTTTAAAGAAGTGTAAGTGTCCGCTGATTTTCAACGGATTTTCTGAATCGACTTTCGCCGCCAATTCTAGGGCGTATGCAGAATATACAAAAACATTTTATTCTACGAAAAGCTGAAAACCACCTACAAAGAATACGTTTTCATTTAGCTTTTCTTAACAATTAACCAAATTTGTTTGTAAACAATCCGCTTCCAAGTATATTGCATTCGAATATAACGACAATTTGATTTCCTATCTTATCACTTTCGCCAAATCCAGCTACATTTCATGTGTAATTGTTTGTTTCTGAAATGTTTATTTTTATGTATTGTAAGCATGAAACTCGTGAATCGGCAACGTTGTCCAAGGTTGTACACTGGCTTTGATTCAACTTTTTTCGATAATAACTAATAATTTAGGCTAACTTAAATCACGAGTTCAAAACTTGACGGGAAATAAATTAAAAAAGCAACCTTAAAAACCCCTATATCGATTTACGTGCTTTCCTTATGGGGCAATGCGCGACGAGTTTGTCCTGCGACGAATTGACGCGCGACGAGTTTGTCCTGTGACGAATTGTCGTGCGACGAGTTGTCTTGCGACGAATTGACGCGCGGCGAGTTGTCTTGCGACGAATTGACGCGCGAAGAATTGACTGCGATGAATTGGCGGTATACAACTCCCGCAACCCCCCTATTCGCTGGAGTTAACTCCCTTCGACTTTACCTTTTCCCAAAACTGAAATTGCAGCTAAAAGGAAAACGATTTGATACTATAGAAGTCATTCAGGAATATTCGGAAAACGTCCTACAAACACCGAAGAAATAAAATTTCCAAGAATGTTTCTAGAAGTGGAAAAATCGCTGGAGTCGGTGTGTGCAGTCTCAGGGGAGCTACTTTGAAGAGGACAAAGTCGAATAGCGTGTAAGTACCCCCCGTTCATAATTACTGCGATACTGTACGAACTTTTCAATCACACCACGTGTGTGTGTGTGCGTGCGTGTGTGTCTGTGTGCATATAGGGCACTTACAAATGTGTCTCTCCAACACCCCAGCGGCTCTCCTTCCGGTAAGTGCTCACTGGGTTTGCTTCAACACCTAGTTGCCCAATATATCTATATATATATATATGTGTGTGTGTGTGTGTGTGTGCGTGTGTGTGCGTGTGTGTATGTATGCGTGTATGCACGTATATCCAGCTGGAATCGGTAGAGTTTTATGTGTATTTAATCCTTGATAATATCTTAAACAAGGGGACCTTTTACTTGAAAAATAAATGCGTAAAGAGCCTTCAAACCCTTTTAGCCATTTTATTCGCCCAAGGCTACTTATCTCTCTCCCCCCCCCCCCCCTCTCTCTCCTCTTTCTTCGCGCTCACTCCTTATCTCCACCCTCTTCCCGCCTCTCTCCCTCTCTCTAAATTTAACTCCCCCTCCTCCAATGTTATCCTCCTTGTCCTCCATCTCTGCATCCGCTACTCTTCACTGCCTAGTTATCGCACCTCTCCCCTCTCTCTCTCTCTCCTCCCATACGCTGCACTATTTCCCTCCCACGCGTAATCCCGGCAGGCCCTTCCGGAAACCCGTCCGGGGACTTGTTAGTCTCAAGCAATAACACTCTAGGGCAGAGAGTCACGCTTCAGTGCCGTTTTCTCGCTCCTCCCTCCCTCCCTCTCTTCCCCTCCCTCTCTTCCCCTCACGCTCGCGGAACACCCACACACACGCACGCAAGCACACTCTCGCTCTCTCTCTCATCTCGCCTCCTCGTCGCGCGAATACCTCACGATCCTCCCTTCCCCTACTCCCTTTCCTCCCTTTTTTCCAATTACTCCTCCGCAGGCGCCCCTGACCCCGCGCGATGACCCTCCGCGCTCCTTCCTTCTCCGCCTCCATCAATTCTTCCACCACTCCACTCCGTCCGTCGGGAGCGCCCCCCTCCCTCTCTCTTCTGCTACTATCTCGCCTTCGCCCCTCCCTTCGCCTCTCCCCGTTTCGATATATAACCTAATCCTCTGCCATTTGCCCCTCCCGTCCTCTTCTCAATCTCCCTTTCGCTTAAAATTTTAAAATTTAATTCCTTCGCAGCTGTATTCTCCTCCTCTCTTTACAATATATCTTTCCCTTTCTTTTCCTTCGCCACGCCCAACTGCGTGACTCTTAGATTGCGAGAGAAATTAGAAAATCCGCCTCGCCTCAATCAATCGCTTCCTATTGCCGCTCGCCCACGCTCCCTCCTCGCCCTCCTCGTCCCTTCTTCTTCTCCTCCAGAGAAACAGAAGAACTTGTCCTATCTTCCTCTCTTTCCATTTTCATTTCTCCATTACTCCCTTTCTCTCTCGCTTACCTTTCGTCTCCTCCCCTTCCTTTTTTATTCTTTTCACTTCTTCTTTCGTTACTCTATTTCTTATCCCTCTCGCTTCTTTCCCTCTCTTATCTTCTGCTCGTGTTCCCTTAACGTGTGAAACCTTTACAAAACTTAACTTATTTCTAGGAACGATTCTTGGTTGACCTTTTCATTGAACTTCCGTATCCCGAAAACTTTTCCTCTCCATAATACTCGTCCGTTTCCCTCTATCGGATGGTTTTTTGATAAGGGCCAATCGGCTGGAGCGAGGGCTCCGCTATAAACTTCTTTCCAAAGAGGAGACGCCGATTGTCGCGTTATTTTTTTCCACTGTGCGGGCGGCATTCCTATAAAATCCATCTATTTTGTTATTTTACTTTTGTTGCGGCTTATTTATTCTCTGGAATTTGTCATCGAAGCTCAAATCAGAGCGAAATTTTATAACCGAAAAAATAAAATAAGCAACTACATCCCCTATATTTCGAGAAAAGTTCTTTTCTTATTCTAGAGCAGAAAGCTTTGTGAAGCTGTTCTCTAGTTATTAAACATTTTCTCAACGACTGATTGTGAGACAGAAACGCGTGAGACAGAAAACGTCGCGTCACTGTTATCCGACACACCTTTCAAATTCAACCAAATGAACAAAGTGACTCAATTGGAGTGCTCGTGATTCATTCGAGCGCCTCAGAGGATTCCCCCGACTGCTACTCTTTTGGCCCTCTTTCAAAGCTAAGTTCTTTTCTCCCTTGAGACAAAAAAAACTCGTGTTCGCCCCCACCCGTCCACTCTCCATCCACCCCCACTCGATCCACCTCCCCTCCACCAATCTCCCTCCATCCACCCCCCCTCGATCCACCCCCCTCCATCCAACTCCACTCCATCCAACTCCACTCCATCCACCTCCCATCCATCAACCCCCCTCCATCAACCCCCCTCCATCAACCCCCCTCCATCAACCCCCTCCATCAACCCCCCTCCATCAACCCCCCTCCATCCACCCCTCCCTCCATCAACCCCCCTCTATCCACATCCCCTCCATCCACCTCCCCTCCATCCACCTCCCCTCCATCCACCTCCCCTCCATCCACCTCCCCTCCATCCACCTCCCCTCCATCCACCTCCCCTCCATCCACCTCCCCTCCATCCACCCCCCACCTCCCCCTCCATCCACCCCCTCTATCCACCTCCCCTCCATCCACCCCCCACCTCCCCCTCCATCCACCCCTCCCTCCATCCACCCCCCTCTATCCACCTCCCCTCCATCCACCTCCCCTCCATCCACCCCCCACCTTCCCCTCCATCCACCCCTCCCTCCATAAACCCCCTCCACATCTCCCAACCTTACCCACTAACACACCCACGCGCCGTAATCAGGGATAATTGCCGTCTCTCTTCCCTTCCCCAGCGCTCCCTGGGCCGCACACACACACAACCGCATGTGTACGCCTCGCCCTCTCCGCCACGCAATCCCCACAACTCACGACCTCTCTTGACTCGCCATGGCAACTGTGAAAGAGGAAACACCATGTCACTGAAAAGGCTCCACTTCCCGTTCATGAGAGAAGACGTCTTTATTTACGCCGGTTCGTTTTTAATTTCACGGCCGTCGCGTTGTGCTGAAACGGAGTTTTTAGTGAGTTAAACACGAAATTAACCCGGATTAACCTAGCGGTACCATATGGTTTGAATAATATGGCGTACTCCAACTTTCCGCGCGAAAAAATGTGCTTTGACTCTGATATCTCTTCCCTGCTTTGGCGGCTGCGTTGTTGGCGCCACGGTGCGCCCCTAGCGGCGTCCTTAAGTTGGGAAGCGCTTATGTTAGCGGGAAGAAATATGGCTGTTCGCTTCAAGTAAATAAACCTTTTCTGATGATATTTCATTGTGCCGTGATGGTTCGGCGAGTCTTTACTGTCCTAAAGATACGTCTTCATACGCCTGTCTAAATATATAAACGTAATTTTGTGTGACATAGTTTATTTTCGCCTGTAAATGTGAGTGGTACCGTACAGTACAGTTTTTATAGAGCCACCCGACGCAGCGATAGTCTCGTACGAAGAACGCAGGGAGCGTTTCGTTCATTTAATGATATTCCTGCGCTGCACGGACAATACGCAAATGGATCCTGGTGATGACAACATTTTAACGCGTAATCTCATATATTGATTACAGTGTATCTGACGACATCCGGTACGACGGGTTGGGTCACCTTGTCATGCCAACAGAGCAGAGACGCCACTGTGCTGGCAAGCATTGCACTTTCCGCACGCGTACAGATTGCATGAAGCGTGAAGTGGAGCTGTGCGTCGAATGTTTCCTAAGTTTCCATGTGAGACTCTAGTCGCAGGTAGGCCCAGGCCGTCCTGCGAATGATACCCGTAATGATAGTTCCACGAAACTTGTGCCACATATGTTGCCAAGGTAACGTAAGGCTTGTCAGAAGTCACTTCAACTGTCCTAATGATGATACCGTTTCGTAAGAGTCTACAATTTATAACTATATAGTTGTTTTCAATTACTTTATCAAATAAAGAAACAACTCCTTGCCAAAATTTGGCAATTTTCTTACCTGCACCTTCCTTGGCAGAGCATATTCGCACGCATCAAACGATACAGATTAGTTTCCCAATAGTATACGTCCATTTGCTCCCAGGTTGACCTAGCGGTACCATATGGTACCACGCTTTAAATCGCATTTCCCTAAACGCAGTGATTAACTAATAGGCGCGTATGACTAATGGGCTGTATGGGACCATAATATGTAAATTCATCAAAAAATAACGAACTCTGAATTCTGGGTTAATCCGGATTAAATTGAAATTCATTATTCAACCTCCAAAAACTAAATAAGAGAAAATTACTCTTTTACCGAGAAGATAAAATGTATACCGATCGTGAATTTCATTATTTTTAAGAAAGCTTCCTCTCAAATTATTCCTTTAAAATTGAGCAATGAAGCATCCATGTTAAAATTTCTTACAAAGAAATAAAAATTTGCGGTTAAGTTTTGGTTCAGAAGAAAAGCACCAATGATAAAATACTGTTGGGTTTCGATTGGGAAATGAAAATTATAAAGCCACACAGCAACTGTATGGAGTAACGAATTCTCAAGATAAATAATATTTTGTAAAATGAAGAAGTATATTTCATACTACCTCTCAATATCTTCTCGAAGAAGCACCAGCAATCATTTCCTGCTTTTATGCCTTTACAAAGAAAGTGGATTTCCATTCCGCCTGTCGCGCACCTCTCCTATTCTCGCAGTCACACGATGACCGTTAAAATCGTCGGGAGCGTTTTTCTGCTTGCCATTTTACGCGAGAGAAGATTTATTTTGCATCAGGAAACATATTACCCCGAAATAATAAGAGGTTTAAAAGGACCAATCCATTTGAGTGACGGCTTTTCAAAAAGGAGGGAGTGGTCTGCAAGAGAGCGATGGAGATCCGAAAAGGGGAAGAGTATAACATGCTCTTGGATTTCTCCGAAGCCGTTAGGGAGTACTTCGATAAGAGATAAAAATGAAAAGAGGTAGGGCGCAATGACTCCCTTCAATCCCCCGCCTCCCCTTCGTCCCCTTCTTCCGCGCCCCAATACTTTCCCCGGCAGACCGTCCACCTCCTGACCTCTTCTCTCGGAGTGGCTGTTGTGAGAGAGGAAGTCGTGTGCCATTAGCGATGCTTCAGGACGAAGCAGAGGGAAGATAAATAAAAGATCTTCTTAGATAAGGGAAGTTTGACGAGAGAGAGAGAATGCCTGCGTAAAGAGGGATGAGAGAGAGGAATGTGGAAACAAACACGTGCGCGTGACGCAAGTGGGCGACTACGAGAAATGGAACGGGAAAATGGTGTATTTGAGCGGGTAATGAGAAAGTGCGAATTGATTTCGTAGATCGGGAGCATGAATTCATATATATATATATATATGTATATATATGAACCCTTTAGTGACTTCTTGAGATACGATGCAAATTTCAAATGTGATTTAGGAAAATATAAACGATGAACAGGTGTTAAACACATTCTCTGAATACTGACATTTTGACGACGTAGATGCATTTCCAACCAGTACTAAATTTTGGATTTTTAAAGCTAATTCTTTTATTACACTTCATTCCGAAAATTCCACAGCTATCTGAGCGAGTATTAGGCATTTTAATGATTTCCATTTTCTTTAAAAAGTTTTTCATATTCTATATTAATAAAATTTGTGAAATTATGTTAATAAAGTAGCTAATGCGAATATTATATTAAGAAAAGTTTCATAATTATAATGGATAAATAAGACCGATGTCAAATTTCCTAAATGATAACGCATGTTATATCGAGAAAAAATTGCAGAATCGAAGATAGCAACGCAGTGATATGATGAAAACATGGAAGACAAGCCGATTTTCCCGTTGAGTATCAACGGATTTAGTGAAGCCACAGCACAACATACAAACTCTTTAAAATATATAGTAGATACTTTTTAAATTACAATTAGCTTTTCTTAACAATTAGTCATATTTGCTTGTAACGATCCGTTTCCGAGCCTATTGCATTCAAATATAACGATAATTTTATTTACTATCATGTCACTTTCACCAAATCCAGCTTCATTTCTTGTGTAATTATGCCTATGAAATATTTACATTTATTTCTTGTAAGCAAGAAACCAGTGAAAAAGCAACGTACAGTTGTCCATGACTGAACACTGACTGGTAAATGTACACCAGATGCGTGGGCCCATTCGCGTAATTAAACATTAAAAATGTAGAATATAATGATTTTACTTACAAAAATGTACAATTCCAGTAGGTACTCAATAGGCGAAAGAAGGTTCAATTACTTTCATCAATAAACGCTTCCTGAATAATAATCAGTATCTATTTACGTTGCTATCCATAAACATCGATCGTTTCGTTGCTTATATCGTACCAAATTTGGTTATTCTAGCTTATATCGTTTAGGAGGAGTTCCATGAACAACCAACAAACACACAACGAGTAGTGATTATTGTTATAATCAGAACTGCAAACCGAACCGAACCAAACCGATGAACCGAACCGAACTGCAGCCATTTTGCTGAACCGCGAATCGAACCGAAACCACTGATTAATTTTTCAATGAACCGAAAACCGAACCGTAAATTTTTGTAGCAGTGGTTCGGTTTCGGTTCGATCTCAATCCACAAAGTACGGAGCAACAAAAAGTCCAGGAATTTCCATTAGAAAAACCAGCGGGTTTTCTTCAAAGAAAAGAGAGCCTAACTCTTTCCTCTCTGATACTATTGTTATCCACATAGAAATCATGTTAGAATCAAAAATACCATTTTTTTTAAATATAAATAAATGAAGATGATGATGGGATTGTAATATATTTAAAATATAAATTTTTCCTTTGTTTAAAGAAATTATTCTTTCAATTAAAATAATAACGACTGCTGATTGATTTACTTACAGATTGATACTGAATGTGTAATGTTTATATTGGATAAATTATTTCTGGATAGTATTTCAAATGATTAATTTAGGTGAACCGAACCGAACCACTTGTTAAAATTCCCGTCTGAACCGAACCACTTTCAAAAATTTGGAACCGAACCGCGAACCGAACCACTTCCAAATTTTGAAGTGGTTTGCAGCTCTGGTTATAATATTATAAATTTCATTTACTTAACTAAGTGCTGCGTTCAGCAAATAGGTATACACCGAAATCTATTTCTGGTGTTGAAGAAGGTGATGTCGATTTCAATTAGCTGTAATGCAGGAATTCTAACGCGTACTGAGAAAACATCTTTCTCGGGAAGGAAGGGGAGTTGAGACAGAGTGCAAAGTGGTCGAAACCCTTCATTTACATTTACATTTACATTTACATAAATACCCTGCAAGCCGCTAAAAGGGTTTGGCAGGGGGTGTCACAACACCAAGTGAAGTCTAGCTAATTCCTCTGTTGGATTGTCTTATCGCGTCTGGGAAAAAGGATCGGTAGTATTTCTCTGTTCTAGCGGTAATTTCGAGATATTTTCTCCTGCACTGTGATCTAACATTACGTTCACTAACACCGATGGGGACGACTATGCCGCGTACGTCTTCAACGATTTCGGAACTTTCCGGGAGAGCAAACGGAAAAGGGGTGACCAGGAGAAGGTGTGCGGAGAAGAGGGGAAGGGGGAGGGGAAAGGGGAAGAAGGGGACGGCAGCCAAAACATTAGCGTATTTCGAATGATTTTTACACAAGGAAGACGAAGTTCCCTCGATAGATATGTGCTATTGGTTGAATCGAAGAGGAGCAAGGGGCAGAGAGATATCGTCCTAAGAATAAGGATTCCGTTGGAAGGCGTAGAAGGAGAGAAACGCAACAAGAGGGAATCTTCCTTCGTTTTATCCTCGCGGATGCTCATAATCGAGGGAATTAATTCCTTGCCGTGCGCCGCCCGAACGCGAAATCGCATCGCTTGAATTTTCACGGCCTCGAGTAATCATCCCGCCGCCGCTCTTCCCTTCGACTTTTCGAAAGCCGCTCGTTGGCGCTAATGATTCCCTTATGACGACCGCGAAACCACAAAACCGCTCGTGATAGGCCATCGATGCCGCCTCCGTAGCGCCTGTCTTCCTCTCAACGCCACAGATCATCCTTCTCGTTCGGTCGACGTCCAATTGGGCATAAAATTAAGCTCTTCATTGGATCAATCGATTGCATATTAGAAAGTATCTTTTTCTGTTTATTCGAAGGTATCAGAATTAAAGTTAGATTTTCGATTTCACTCTAATGGATGATATTTAACTAAATTATGATGGTTAAATTCAAATTTAATTCTTAAACTAATGCAACCCATGGCCAAAGACTGTTGAAAAATTAAAGAAGTACTATAAAATTCGTCCAATCATAGGTGTAGTAAATACACATCCCCAAGTCGCGAGGGAGGGAAAGCCAACAGTGAGTCTGATGACAATGATGATTATAGAGAAATAAATAATGGTATGATTAATAATTTCCTTGGAGGACTCCAATGTATTTGCATCGTTGGGCCAAATAAATAAGATTCTATGAAGAATATATAAATGAAGAATATATAAATTAATATTCGGAGCATTCAAAAATGCTTTGTTATCTTTAGACGAAGAGTTCTCGTTATCACTACATATTGCGATGAAGTTTCTCTGCTGAAACATTACATTGAATTTCATAACATTCTTAGATTTCAAGCTTCGTCACAAATATTGTTAAATCCTATATATAATTTTGGAAGTGTCCGTCCGTCCCCCCTGTATCTCAAAAGCCGTTCGTCGTAGAGATATGCGGTAAACTGCGTTTTGTTTCTACGAGCTAGGAGGTCCCTAGAAAACTATTCTGATTTTCATAAAGTCCCGGGTTCGAATCCAGGAGACAATTATATGTTCCCATAAGTTTACACGGGATTTTCGATTTTTCAGAGTGCAAGGTTTTTTCCTTCATTCACTAAAACACGTAAATATAGACCGATTTTCTTCGTTTTTGCGTTATTCGGCGGCTAAAACGCTATGCTATCTTATTCTTGTGATGTTTACATGTTACACTGTGCTTATTAACGCAAATAGGCTCACGCATACATTAAAAATTAGATGAGAATAGAGACGTAAGATATTTTTTTTAAACATATTGAAAGTTGTACGGTTATCTTCTAATTGTATCTAATCTAAATAAATGGTTGTATTGACTGGTAAATAGAAAAGAAAGGACACATTACATTATTCAATAACAAGAAACAAAGAAAATTATAAACATAAATGTTCGTGATCAATTACTGCGTAGCATTAATATCCTCTCTAATATGACTTAAAATGCAGATATCTGACTGACTTATGGGTTATTCTCCCTAATGGATGTGGAAAAGAGACGGAAGATTTAACACACAAGCTCTTACACAGAGTTAGAAAGGTATGCTTTATTTTTGCCATCAATCTCACGGGTTTAAACCGAACAGCGGAAAGGGGCAAGTCCGATAATATTATTTACTAAAAAGAGAACTTCAAAGTATAGTATACAGAGGAATGTAAATATTTACGGATAATTATTCAGTAAACTGCGTATGGGAAGCGTTTCTAACGATTTATTCAAATTAGGTGAATCTTCATTTCATCGTTTGAATGCTCGAATCTTACATTTCAGTAAGTAGAATCATTATATTTACCATCTATAATGCTTATTAACGCGAATAGTCTCACGCATAAATTTCAAATTAGATGAGAATAGGGACATACGTTATTTTTTTGACACAATACATGGTTATCTTCTCTTCTCTTGTCTACAAGTGGAAAAATATACCTCTATGGAGTTGTATAATCCATTGTTTACATTCCTCTATAAACTGATCTTACCATTTCAATTACTCTTTTATTTTCCATGTGAATTCCAGTATTACATGCATTAAACATTTAAATTGAGCTTTTTCGAACTGTAGGCGGAAAATGATGAAGAGAATAAGAAACTTTATAATGTTTTATTAAAAATGTTTCACAACCGAAGATTCTACGTCAATACTTTATTATTTTTATCTCAAAAGGAATGAAAGCCTGCAGGTCGAGAATTCCATTTTTACGTGTTATTTTATGGGAAATGAAAAAGTTCGCAATCGATTACTGCGTAGCATTAATTTCCTCTCTAATATGAAATTTAAAATGCAGATTTCTGACTGACTTCGTCCAATATTGTCAATACGCACACAAAGCCGTGCCCTCACAGAGATTCGAACCCGCGAAGCTTACCAATACCTGGAAAATACATTAGTATAGTTAAATCTGAATTATTGAGATTAACTTTTTTTACACACCTTAATTTTTGATAAAATAAATGAAAAAAACGCGCAAATATTGCGCGGGTTCAGCTAGTAAGATATAAAAAGTGTATCGGAGAAAGTATTTCTTGGAGACGTCCACTTTCCCAACTATCGAAGTTTTCCTCCCATAACATGATCCCGGATACACTAGTGTACAGCGGAAAAAACGAACTTAAAAGAAGCGACGTGCATTTTTCCTCTTCGATGCGCATCCGAGCTAACAGCCCTGTTTCCCCCGCCTCCTTCCCCTCCACCTAACCACTTCTTCATAATTACCCCATCCAACCTTCGTTTCACCCTCTATACTTATTTGATACATGGAACCTCCTCATGTTTTAACCCCTTCCCTCGACCACATGCTATTTCTTTCTCCCCACCAACCCAACCCAACAACCCCTTCCTCCCCTCCCCCCACTCCCCAACAACAACGCAACCAGTGTTTTGGAGTTGGACTCGTGACCGTGCAATAGTTGAGGGGGGAAGGAGAAGGTGGGGGAGGGTGGAGGGGAGAGGGGGAGGAGGAGGAGGCCGCGCAGAGAAAGCGCGTTTAGCAGAAGAAGAATGCATGATAAGCCCCCATTCCGAGATTTGAATGGAACATCAGAATGCGCCGAGTGAAGGTCGATGGCGAATCCTGGCCTTTTTTATTTATTCTTGCGATTTTATTGGAAGAGAAAATTTCGCTTCTCATCAGTTCGACTTTGTCGTGCCGTTTATATCTGAGTGGATGAGTTGTTTGCACGAAGAATTATAATTGTGAAATTAATCGATATGCATGCAGCGCTGAAATTTCTAATCAACGAATATTGACATCGGATTCAAGATTTCGAACGAATAGCAGAATGCACGATTGACGCAAATTCTTCAGAGTTATGTGTGACTTGGAACAATCATGAAGAGATTGAAAAATATGAAAATAATGGTTTCCGCAAAGCAATTGAGAAATGCATACGCTACATAATTGTAGATAGAATAATAGCTTATCACTTATATGGAAACTGTTTGTAGTGTAGCTCAGGGATGGCAAATACGTGGCACGCGTGCCAGAAATGGCACTCGTGCGATTTTACCTGGCACACGAAAGCTTTTATTTTTTATATAAAATATGAAGTTTCTTAGAGAAGGAGTAAACTAGTTGCACGCGACAAAAAATTCTGATGATTCACACTACCTTCTTGGCACGCAACTCTAACATCATTTATCATTCCTGGAGTAGCTTTACGGGTAAAGTGCAAAAAATAATTTCGATAGAACCACGTATTCATTCCATTTGTATGCGTAAGGATTTCAAAATACAGCAAAACGGATTACGATTTTTAATGCGAAAGCTAAATGTTTCATAAGACTGTAAAATGTTTTGGTTGCATCCTAAGCATATGAGAAGTAACTACGAATCATAAATTTGAAGCACTGCTTGGCACATACCAACATGTATTTTAAAGTTTTTAGTTCCGCTTTATCTTTTTAAAGCGCTCGCATCATTTTGTCAGAATCAACTTATCCCTCCCACTGGAGATTAGATTTGCGGCGAGGATCGGAGATTGTTTAGAAGAAGAGAGTGGCTGCTTTATAAGTAATCACGTTACTTTTCAGATATTAGGAGAGCGGAGATTGGAAAGCAATGGGGGGAAATTTTTATCAACTAGCAAAATTCCCCGTTGAATTTCAACGGATTTAGTGAAGCTACCACACCACAAAAATATATAGTAGATACTTTTTCAATTACAATTGGCTTTTCTTAACAATTAATCATATTTGCTTGTAACGATCCGTTTCTGAGCCTATTGCATTCAAATATAACGATAATTTTATTTCCTATCATATCACTTTCGCTAAATCCAGCTTCACTTATTGTGTAATTCTGCCTATGAAATTTTATGTCTTGTAAGCAAGAAACCCGTGAATAATCAACGTACAGTTGTCCATAATTGAACACTGACTGGTAAATGTACACCAGATGCGTGGGCCTATTCGCGTAATTAAACATTAAAAATGTAGAATATAATGATTTTACTTACAAAAAATGTACAATTCCAGTAGGTACTCAATAGACGAAAGAAGGTTCAATTACTTTCATCAATAAACGCTCCCTGAATAATAATCAGTATCTATTTACGTCGCTATCCATAAACATCGATCGTTTGGTTGCTTATACAAAAATGCGAAGCGAATAACGCTAAACTTTCGTCTATTTATAAGCTTCATTGAAGCTAACTGAATCTGAGGCAACGCCCGGAAAGAGTACGAAAAATCCACAAAATTTCTAAACAAATGGTGTATTTCTGAAAACTTTTACCGTGTAACATGTAAACCACGCAGGAATAAGATAATATAGAGTTTTATTCGTCGAATAAAGCAAAAACGAAAAAAATCCGTATTTTAACGCTTCAAGGAAGGAAGGAATGCCTTGCAAGTCAAGAAATGGATTCACACGTGTTATCTTACGGAAAAATGTTAATTCCCTATATTGGCAGCACTGATTAATCCCCGTTGACCAAACCTTGACCATTCACTAAAATAGGATGTAAGGAAGCATCGTACCAAATTTGGTTATTCTAGCTTTTATCATTTAGGAGGAGTTCCTTGAACAAACACACAAACACACGCTACAATATATATTATAAACTAGCAGGAGTGCCCGTTGAATTTCAACGGATTTAGTGAATCTAAACCTTCGACCGTGTAACATGTAAGCATCGCAAGATTAAGATAGTACACAGTTATACTCGTCGAATAAAAACGTTGTAAAATATACTTATCAATGTATACATATTTAAAATACTTAAATGAAATCAAACGCATCTTTTCAATCGACAGAACACGTTAACAAAACTGTTTCTACGATAAACAAACAACTTAACGACCTGTGTTTTTAAATTTCGTACGACGATTCTAAGTAATTTTAAAATGCAAATGAAAAATATGCTGCACTCGTTCCCGATGCGAAGTTTCAGTTCTTTAGTTTTTATGACCGTTTATTTCATTCTTTTTCCAAGCCAAAAATTAAAAAATCTGATGTGGCCAAAACATGACTTTCTCCATATTTGGGGTATAGATATTTAAATTATTATGAATAGCATTATGAGGCAAAATTATTATTTCGTATCGTAAAAGAATACAGTCGTCCTTATTGCCGAAAAGTGCGTATATTTTGAATATGTTTACGGAATTCACCGCTACATGGTGCTGGCGCTGTATACTGGTATTAAGCAGAGCTGCAAACCGAACCGAACCGCTGAATCGAACCGACCCGCAGCCATTTTGCTGAACCGCGAACCGAACCGAAACCACTGATTAATTTTTCAATGAACCGAAAACCGAACCGCATTTTTTTCCAAAAGTGGTTCGGTTTCCGTTCGATCTCAATCCACAAAGAACGGACCAACGAAAAGACCAGGAATTTCCATTGGAAAAACCAGCGGGTTTGCTCAAAGGAAAGAGTGCCTATCACTTTCCTCTCTGCTGCTATTGTTATCCACAGACGACATTTATGGTGAGGGTTATGGGGACACCAACTGCGACAATATCCGGGTCAACCACCGTAGGCAGAAACCGACCAACAGAATATAGAAAGATCTTTATCTGAACGCAGGCAAAATGGTCGTTTTACAATGACCTAGAAAGGAGCCGTAATCTGCTTTCGTGCCCAGAGAAAAATCCATGGCCTTACCATCACCATCATCCCCTTCAGCATTGTAATTACAGACCTGAGAAAATATGCCCCGCTGTGTCTTTCTTACAACACCATTAACTCTCCTCATATCTTTTTCTTCGGAAAAATTCAAATTGTTGCTCTCAACGGCTTGAGCTTTCAACGACATCATTCCTTTTCCAACTCTCGTGTGGTGTTCTTCTATGATAGGTATTTCCATTACTTGGTGGTTTATATTCCAGCAAAAACAGGCGAGGACTTCCGCGGATCCCTTGGATCGGAGGCATTCATTTCCCGCAGAATTCCTTGAATTATCTAAAGTGTGTATTTTTTATAATATTTTAGTAAACTTTATTTAAGAGAAATAAAATTAATTAACATGTTAGTGTTATTTAAAGAGGGTCACTCTACGTTTTATAATCGTTTGTTTTGAACCATAAGTGTCCGCACTTCGTATATTGAATAATCTGCCCCGAACAGTCGATTAATTTTAAATTATTCTTGTAACGTAATTTCACTATCATATTGATTTTTTTATTACTTTTCTAAGGTGGCAAAAGAAAAAAATTAGCAATATGTAATATGTTTGGAATCGAGCTAAAAGTGTCTTTTTGAATTTATTATATAATAATAAGAATTAATAATCGAATTTATTAGAGTTTTACATATCATAAATTCATTCGGAGTAATATTTTATTCCATATTATTTGACCAATTACCTAATTAAAATATTTTATTTACATAAATTTATTATTGAAAGTTGGAAAAATTGAGACGCCGTGCATCATCGCCATTGGAAATCAAGAAACTCTCTACTTCAATAATTAAATCTATCATTCAATCAAGGAAATCTTAATAAGGGCTTACGGAAAAGAATTTTCCTAGACCCTTGATAAATATAGCGAACATTTTTTATTTTATTTGTTATAAATGAACCAAAGGAATAACGCTTTGTAACTTCCATTGTTTTTATTTCTCTTACGACCCGGGTTTCGACGTTACAATGCTATCGTCAGGTGCAGATATAGTGAGAATAGAAAGTATGTACAGAGAAATGGGTAGAGACGGGGAAGGGAGGGTAGTTTGTAAGATGGAAAGGAATGGAGGGGAGGGAAAGGAGGAACCTATCTCATTGTCAGAGGGTTACTGCGGAGGGTAGGTTGTAAAGGGATAAACGGAGAGGGGAATGGAAAGGCTGGAGGGGGAGACCATCTCGGGAGGGTTTGGGGAAAGACGGGAAGGAATAACCCGTCAGCGTCGTCATGCGTACTGGGAACGTCGCGGAGGTCGCTAGCTTTCTTTATTTTTTTGACACAGTAAATTTTCTTGGATATGGATAACCTTTATATATTTTAAAAGAGGAACCTTCGGCCTTCCTATTGTGCTTTATTCTGTAATTTTTACTCTCCTTCTTTTTACTTTTATTATACGTTAAGTTTTGTGATTAAATTTTCACGTAGATAGGAGAATTGGGGAATTTTGGCTTCTAAAAAGCCCCTATTCAACGAAATCTTTGCACGAAAGCAACTGTGAGGAGTAAGAAGAGGATATAGGCCCCATTTGTCTGCTATCAGACATCTATCCCGCTCTTGAGACATGTTTTTATATTGTGTCATCACTTCGGGAGGGAGAGAGAGGAGGAGGTCTGGGCCATGTGCTTGGCTTAGTATTTCATAAGGGAATATAGCTAGAGTGAGACAGACTAGAGGATCATATTTTGTATTTATATTTTGTATTCCCAAGATATTTGCGATATGGAAAGCTTGGGAAATATGCTGGCGCTTGTATCGCGCGGAAAATATTCTCTCGTCGCTCTGAAAAAATCAGTCTGAGTGAAACCTTGCACTGTGCGGAGGCAGGTTTCGTTCGCCTTTCTTTACTGTGGTAAATTTTACGTTTACTTGCTTACTTATTTTCAAAATACTAGGAGTAATCATGTGCTCAACCAGTGAAAATAGTCAAGCAATACCGAGTGCTGACAAGGAGACGGAAGTCCTACTTGGAAGTGATTCGGAAGAAAGCGTGAGTTCGGACAGTGATAGAATCATTTGGATGAACGTACTCAAATTGATTCACTGACACATAATGATAGTGATCATGGGGAGGATAATGTAGAAAACTACTTCTGGGAGGGCACGGAGAGTTACGTAGGACGAAAGGAGAATTTCATTGGTGGTTACGGACCTCAAAAGGCAGCTAAGGGTTTGACTGACATTGTAGGTACTTTTCAATTGTTTTTCGAAAAGGAATTTGTTAGTGCCATAGTAAATGAAACCAACCGATATGCTGACCAATACATCAAAGCAAGTGAGCGTACATTTTCGATGAAATCAAGAGTTTTATCGTGGAAACCAGTTACCGTGGAGGAAATATACACCGTTTTGGGAATTTTTATGTTGATGGGAATTGTGCAGAAGCCCACGCTTCGTTCCTATTTTTCGACGAAAAGAGTTCTATCCACACCAGGCTTCGGCGATGTCATCACTAGGGATCGATTTGAGCTTATTTGCAAATTTTTGCATTTCAATAATAAGGAAGAAAAGAATAATTACCGTGGTCCTCCAAAGCTACAAAAAATATTTCCGATTACTGAACATCTGAACGAAAAATTCAAGGAATTTTTTTTACCGAAACGGGAAATTTCAATAGACGAGTCCCTAACATTCAAGCAGTATCTCCCTCTGAAGTCCTCCAAGTTCGGAATCAAGACCTTCGAGCTCTGTGATGCAAGTACTGGCTACTTATGGTCATTTCCTGTATACACGGGGAAGGATACTGTGTTTCATTCGCCCCTTGTCTCAGCTAATGTAAACAAGACCATGGCAATAGTTTTGAATAGGTAGGCCAAAGGTTCCTCTTTTAAAATTATGAAGGTTACCCATATTTAAGAAAATTTACTGTGTCAAAAAAATAAAGAAAGCTAGCAATCTCCGCGGCGTACCCAGTACACAGGACGGCACTGAGGGGTAAGAATCCTTATTTGAAGGTTTTTTTTCCGAAAAACTTACGGGGAAGAAGTTGAAATCCAAGATAAAACAGTAGATGTGAAGTACTCCGTAAACTTTGAATAAAGAAAAACTGAGTAAATGGCTTCCGTGATTGAGTGAAAGAATTCATAGAGGTATTTCACGCGAATAATAATAACTAAGACGGTGTGAAAAACATAGGTAAATATACATAGTTTTACGTAAAACCTCAAAAAATTTCAGTCAAATTCCATAAATATCTAATAAGTTACGAATTTTTATATGATTTCGCGCAAAAACTGCAAATTTCCCTAAATCTCTTCCGACCTGCGTGACGTATTATAGTTAAATGTCCTGCGCGCTTGAGGGGTTAAAAAGAAAGGTCTTGTCGAAGACGGAGAGAGGGTGAACCCCAGAGAGAGGAGGGAGGAAATTATCAATGCAGCAATGGGTATGTGGGTGGGAATAAGGAAAATAAAGGCAAGTGCGGGTGGTAGAACTAAAGAGGTTAAATATTGGGAGACGGGCGGTAAGGCCCTTGTTATAAATCTTTTTTCCTCTAAAGGATGTGTATTACAGGTAAGAAAAAGTAATAAAATGCCTGAGGAACTAATTTTCTTTGATTTTTAATGATTTCTTTAAAACACTTTTATGTTTTCGGTTTGTCCGTCCATCCAGGGTTAGTCTAAAAAGCGGTTTAAGCTAGAGGCGCATTTTCTTTCTGATTATGTATGAGTGTGTATCTTGGTAAATGAATTTGAAGTGAATCCATTCAGAGAATTTTTAATTGATATGTAAACAACAATGAACACAAAAATCATGTTAGGATCAAAAATACCATTTCTCAAATATAAATAAATGAAGATGATGATGGGATTGTAATATATTTAAAATATAAATTTTTCCTTTCTTTAAATAAATTCTTCTTTCATTTAAAATATTAATGAACACTCAAACAAACTAACACATTTTCTTTTATTTATATGAAAAATCAAAATGTACAACTTTATCTGCGTAAATGTAGCTACGAAGAGAAAATAACTATGTAAATTTAAATATTAAATTTTAAAAAACATACGTCCCTATTCTCATCTAACTTTAAATTTATGCGTGAGCCTATTTGCGTTAGTAAGCATTACAGATGTATAATATACTAGTTTTACTTACAAAAAGGTAATATTCCAGCATACAATTAATGATGAAATGCCTTCCCAGACGCAGTCAACAGTATAATTATCTTTAAATGTTTATGTTGCTATGCATCATTAATTTCGATGCTTAAACAAAAGTTCGAAGCGAACAACGCTTTTCCTTCGTCAATTTGAATGTTTAATTGGAACTAATTGAATCGGAGACAACAATGAAAGACTCCTTGGCAACGCCCGGAAAGAGTACGAAAAATCCGTAAAATTTCGAAAACAAATGCGTATTTATGAAAACTTCGACCTTTTAACATGTAAACATGGCAAGAATAAGATAGTATAGAGTTTTAGCCGTCGAATAAAGCAAAAATAAAGAAAATAGGTCCATATTTACGCATTTTGATGAAAGAAGGAAAAAAACATTGCACTCTGAAAAATCGAAAATCCCCTGTAAACTTATGGGAAAATATAATTGACTCCTGGTGCTGTTCCAAGACAAAAATTAAAAAAAAATAAGCCCGAGGTGCACACCCTCAGGGTACTCTTAGTATGTATGCCAAGTTTCAGCTTTCTAGGTTTTTTGTTTTGGAGTTACAGCGTTAACACACGCACACACATTCATTTTTATATATTAGATTATTGCGAAGCTAAAAATGAGAGGAGATTCGGTGGCTATAAATAACTAGTAAATATACGAGAATACCACGACTCAAGGTGAGAAAGAACAAACTGGGAGAGGAGCATAATTAATTGTAAATTGTTTTAGTATATCCATTACTGAAATATCAAATAAGATGTTTTATAATTACTCTCACTTGGCGAAAGTTTTATTATTTACACGGTGAATATCTTGTCACCATATCAATGACACTTGTTTAAACAAAGCTTATACGAGAAATTAATTGAAACGACACTCGGCAGGCATAATTATAGCATGAAATTATCACTGATACATTATGGCGAACGTAAATGCCCGTCAAAAATTACGGGACATTAAATTTAATGTTAGTTATTTTTTATTGGATTTTAAATAGAGACAAATAATCTCAGTAAAATAAATGCTCCTATTAAAATGAAAAATATCTCAACCGATATTTTGAAATGCTGTTAACGTAGAATTCCCCTCTCCCTCATTGGCTATACTTCAACAATGCATTCATTTGAGATTTGTGGACTGATTCGACGCACATTTGGGTTGAGTTCCGAATTTTTACAGTGATAATGAGTAACTTTAAAAAATCAAAAATATGAGTGTTCCAGTGTTAATCAATTGGAGAAACGAAGTTTTCTGGAATCGACATCGCATATGTCAGCGTTTCTTGAACTGGGGTCCGCGGACCACAGTGTGTTTACAGAAGTAGTCCAGGAGTAATGTTCGGAAATTATTAATAACAATTAAAAATAAAAAAAACGGGAAACAAAATACCCTTAAAAGTGCACACGGGATCCCAAGAATGTATAAGTTACTTTTGTAGAAAATGATGCTACAGAGCGATGGTGATTTTCTAAAAACGTAGGAAAAATAAATACCCTGTTAGCTATATATAAATAAATAAATAAATATATACACACACACAGGGTGTCCGCAAAGAAATATTTGAATAAAAAGGGATCCTCAGATTACTAAAGTTTAAGAAACGCTGGTCAAAGTGTATTAGGAGCGACTGAAAAGGAATCGCAGCAAGTATTCGCCTTCGATACGACCTTCCCCAGTCCTTTTATTCGCACTTCTGGGTGGGCGCATGACTTAACAAAGCTAAGACATTGATTTCGCAAACCATCAATTTTAACGCTCACTTCCAAATATTTCACGTGAGTTACGTCAATATGTACTTTCGAGACAAATTCAGAGTGAATAGGTCGAGAAATAAAAACAAGACTTATCGCGAGCACGTGATGAACACACGTCAGAAGGTACGAGACGAACAAAAAGAGATTCGTTCGCACGAGCGATCTCAAATACGATCGAAAGAGTCATCTTGGAAACTATTGCCGATCGATTCGATTGCTTTTCTGCACAGCGAATGCATGGACATATCTAAATTTATCTTACCGTAAAACGCCGACGTATTAATGCCGAGTTAATAAGAAACGCCAGTGAGATATATAATTAAAGAATGTCGCGAATCTCAGTCCACCATGTTTCTTTTTCGCCCCGTTTACCCTTCTCTACCCAAACCCCCACCCCCATTCCCAAATACCTCCTCTCTCCACCGCTAGAGGTCTGCAGTGTAGAAAAAAAAACCGCTCTCCTTCTAAGGATTCCTTGCCTCGGACACGTGAAGTGAATCAATCAACGTGCGCTGTCTTATCATACTCCTACAACTCGCCTCTCCTAAATTCTCTCTCTCTCATTCTCCAACTCTCTGTACCTCTCTCTCTTTCTCTACCTCTATCTCCCTCTCTCTCCCCCCCCTCTTACTCTCTCCCTCTCTCTCACCCAAATAAATCGCAAACATATTATACTATCCTCTGTCGGTTAATTATCATCTCTATCCACTTAGAATTAATAACGCCCAATCCCTTTTATTCAAAGCGCAAAAATATAGGTTTAATCTCCAATCAAATCTTACCTTATTCGAGCACATGATACAAATTTGTCAAACTTTCGTTTACATTCTTTAAAACCACTCAGACGCGTCTTACCTTTTAATCTTAGCAGAGAATTGTAGTTGGCTTCCTTAATTAATCCTCAATTGTTATGTGTCCCCAATCTCACCCGAATAAAGGTATTTGTCTTTCTGCTCCATTTCCCAATCGCCTCCTATATTATATATGACCATCGGTATTTCAAAAAATTATTTTCAAATTATCATTGTTGAAAAGAAAATTATATATTCGAATATGTCGTTTCCTCGGATTTTATATAGGTGCTTAGAATGTAATTTTTAACTATGCTTAGTCAACAAAATTACGTAAAACATAAATGGAATCGTGCTAGCCTCAATTAATTGCTCAAGGAGGATAAAAGTGTTTACCCCACGCCAACAACGATTTTTTCTATTCTCTTATCCGCCGCTTCTAACTTCAAACCTTAATGAACTAAAATAGCATCATTAACCACACAACGAGGATGCTGTATCGACATTTTAATCTCTTTTTATTAGACCTACTCCACTAATGTTTTACAAAATATCTGTATCCCTATTTACGCTTGATAAAATTCACACAGAGAAAAGGACGTTTAAATTCTCTAGGATACCATAAATGGTATTTTCTGCTTTTCTTTCTTACAAAACTATTCTTCGCACTGATAAGACGCAAACACGAATTAATCGAAGAGAGGTAATTAGGAATATCTATCTTTCCACGAATCTCTCTCACATCGCATCGCATCTCAAAATACTCCCATCACCTGCCCCCTCTCTCCTCCCTCCTTCTGCCAACTCCCCGCACTGCTCTTCCTCTCCTCCACCTCTCCCTCCCACTCCCTTTCTTTTTCCTCCTCCGCTAACCAAAGTGTTCCGCGGGGAAGGGTCGACCTTGAGGCGCGGGTCCAGACGAACGAAGGCCCGGGCCCCTCACTCCGCCCACTTTGGCCCTCCAACCCCCTCCCTCGCCGATTTATCCAAACTATCCTTCAAAGTCCCGGATAACTGCTACGATGTGTCCCCAGCATCCGAGAAAGGAGTTGTTGAATCGAACGAAGGAAAGTAATCCGACGGATGTGAATACGAGGAGACTTAAGGACCTCAACTTAAGATGCGATGTAAAATAAACATCAAATCATATCAGCAACAGTGTTAACAGTCCAAAGCTAATTTTTAGGGCAATTATCTGAACCAAAAAATTCGTTTCCTGTACAACTGAAACAATGTTTCTGAAGTTATAAATCGATCGAGATTCCACATAAAGAATTTATAGCACTATTAGGCAATAACTTTTTCAAGAGATTCTTGAAACGATATATCTTTATGAAGGTCGAGAAATTTCGCGCGTGTTCCTCGAATTCTTTTCTTATTTATGAGGTAAGTAAATGTTCTAATTTTGTCTATGTGCGTATTTATTCTTAACTGTAATATAAGGCTAATAAAAGCGTACATTTAAAAATGCTTTTTATAACTTTCGATATCTGGGCGATAAAATCACTTATATGTCCTGTTATTTAAACAGGTCTCGTCTTTAATACGATAACCATTAAAGTATTAGTATGCTGCGTAGTTATTTTCCGTGAACCAGATACTACAGTAAAACCTCATAAACCCGGCAACTTCGGGACCTAGCATTTGCCGGGTATTTGAAAAATGCCGAGTTTTTGAAATTTTTTTTAAAAAATCCTTAAGTAATGTACATTTTCGGTAACTGGTTATATAATTCAAATGATGAATAACAATTAAAAGGGAACCCATTATCAATAAAGACTATTGCTTATACATGCACTAAAACGAGGAATCATATAAGAACCATTAAAAAGTAAATAACGAACGTGAAATAAAACGTATATCTAATACGCATTTACAGCATTATTTTCATCACATGTTATTCTAAGAATTTTTTTAAACAGATCAGGCAAACTAGCTCGCTTCATGCATTTTGATTTTTCCTTCATAGGTTTATCTTGTATTCGATACAAACACGTAATCCCTTGAAAATCAATGCAGGAGCGTTGTTCTAAAACAGATATTGTATCTGTGACCAAATATATACAGCGATCTATTGAAGCTTTGTACTTGACCATCGTCACTTTCATTTTTTTCATCTTTTTCATGATCAGGTTTCAAAACCATGTCCACTATTTCGACTATTTCACATCAGATAGCTGAAGTACGACAGGCGCATTATTGCCTATATCAACCCTGTTTTCAATGTCATCTTCTACTACTCCTTTTGCTATTGTGAAAAATTTTCGCTTGTTGTATCAGTATTAGGCCTGAAATAGGTACACCTAACTTATTCGCTGACGAAACCACCCAAACAATACCTTATCAACAATATTTACCCAGAACGTGTAGTGTTTTACGGCTACACATAGCTTTAGGTGTATCACTTTCTGCATAAAATTTCAATATTTCCGTTTTTTATTTCTTCTTTAAGTCATACGCAGTGGAACTACCAGTGCCATATTCTTCGCAAAGTCTCTTCACTGAAGTACCCTTTTCAAGTTTTCTTAGTAATTCCACTTTTTTTTCAATCGTGAGATTTTTCTGTTTATGTTTCATAACACCACGTACGGGTTGTCTTCTTTTTTTGAAGTCATATCAAAATAAAATTTAACAAAAGTACTAATTGCATTAACGAAAAACAATTGCTATCGCCACGAATCTAAATATGTGGTTCTAATGAGGTAAACGAAACAACGAAAATAGATAACCGTAAATCATTTAAAGTAATTTCTAAGTTTTGTAAATATAACTTTCAAAAAAGTGCCGAGTTTTTGAGAATGCCGGGTTTATGAGGTTATACTCTACATGGATCGCAAGAGATAGGCGCGAAAGAGTAAACCGTTCGGTTGACCGCACAAAAAGCAGCTCTCTATAATAAAAAATCGGTACAACATACATTCTACTAACTTTCTCATGTAATAATGCGTTGTTTAGTTATCTTTAGAAAATGAAAATCGTATGAGCCTGCTTTTAGGAAATCCAATTTTTGTTCAAGTTGCCTAAGAATAAACTAGCCTTATATTCATTCATTGAGAAAAATGAAATAGGTAGTATTATTGTAGACGTATACTCAAGTAACTGTACGAAATTTGATCAAAATCGTTAGAGCCGTGTTTGAGAAAATCGAATTGTTAAAGTTGCCCAGAATAAACTAGCCTTATATTCATTTTTTGAGAAATATGAACTATACAGTATTATTGAAGACGTAAACTCAAGTAACTGTACGAAATTTGATCAAAATCGTTACAGCCGTTTTTGAGAAAATCGGATTGTTGTTAAAAATGCGTAGAATAAACTACTCTTAATTATTGGGCAATGTCAACCATTTCTACATATACTCTGCAAAGTATGATAAAATGCCTAAGTACGAGATTTCATTCATTTTCGCTGTACCGTTTAGGCTACAGAGCCAGTAACAGACAGACGGCATTACAAAAACCACTTTTTCGGATTCAGCGACACCTAAAACGTAAATTTCCGTAAAAATCTCGATGTCGAATTTTTTCGCGATAACAGTACTTTCTCAATATTCTTCGTATATGAGAAAGTAAAACTTGAAAGTCAAACAATACTGTAAGCCGCGGTATCAAACACCTTGCTGAAGATACTGAAAATGAATTAATATCGCGACTCAAGTCTTGTGATGCATATGCTTTGCAATTAGATGCGTCAGATAGTGCAATTGTCCTTGTAGTCGTTCGTTACCTCTTCGAAACTTCTATGCAAGAAGACTTACTTTTCTGTAAGTCACTTGAAGGCCACACCACAGGTGTGGAAATTTTTAACTGTCTTAACACATATATTTGCGATAAAGAAATTAATTGGAATAGATGTGTAGATATATGTACAGATGGAGCCAGAACAACGGTTGGGAAAACAGCAGCTGTGGTGGCACGCGCAAAATCGGTTGCACCAAAATGTAGCAGTAGTCACTCTGCTCTCCATCGGCAGGCGATCGCTATAAAACGAATGCCACAGCCACTGAAATCTGTTTTGGACGAAGCTGTCAGCATTGTGAATTTCATAAAGGCTAGGAGCCTTAATTCCAGATTATTTAAGATTCTTTATGAGGAGATGGAGAGTGAGCATAGAATACTTTTGCTGCACACAGAGGTTAGGTGGCTTTCACGAGGAAAGGTTCTAGTAAGATTGAACTTCGCAATGAAATCGCGTTCTTTTTCGTTGATCGTCCGTTTCATCTATCCGGCCAGATAGAAAACAATCTATGGCTTCAGAAGCTAGCATACATGGCAGATTTTTTTACGAAGTTCAATGAATTGAACCTATCCACGCAAGGTAAAAGTGTGACCATTTTTACTGTAAGAGAAAAAATAGAGTCAATGTTACGAAAATTAAATTTTTGGGGTGAATGCAGAAAGTAAAAGAACTTCGAGTGCTTTTCAACTCTCAGTCAATTTATCGAGGACACAAAATGTACACTAGATTGCTCTGTTCTGAGTATTTCAGTATCTACATGATTTGAGTTGTACTTTTATGGAATATTTCCCCCCACCAGTGGCGGATATAAGTTGGGTGCGAAACCCGTTTTGAGTGGAAAGTAAACCAGACAGTTTTTCAATTAAGGATTATGAAAGCCTCATTGATATTACGACGAAATTGGAGTTTAAGCAAAGGTATAACGAAATGCCATTGATAAACTTTTGGGGTAGTCTCATTAACGAATATCAAAATTTATCCAAAATTGCGGTATCCAAACTCTTGCCCTTCTCAAAAACATATCTATGTGAGACTGGATTTTCTAGATATACTGCCACCAAAAATAAGTACCGCAATGGACTGGATGCCGCATCAGATCTGAGGCTTCAACTTTCAAGCATAACTCCTAATATTCAACGACTTTGCGACGGAATAAAGCAGAAACACTCATCACACTGACCAGAGGTATGTAAAATTACTTCCTTATATTTTTTACGTCACTATTTTGTCTGAGGATCCGCAGAATATTTTTGGGGCAGAATGGGATCCGGGGCAGAAAATGTTTGGGAAGCACTGTTTTAAAAGATAAACATAATTACACGTAATTCCAGCCGTGAAACTAAGTTTAATATTTGTGCGTATCACAACCTATGAACGCAACTATTTATTTGTGGGACACTATAAACAATTTATTATTATTGCCATAATTACCCATTAACATTTCCAAATCTTTGGTTTAGGATCATGTAGAGTCCTGTACGGGCCGGGTATCCTTTGGAATTAATTACGGTCCGGGTTTAAAAATTTACGAAATTTACGCGAGTCACACTAGTCCTCCGTACTGAATGGGTTCAAGCAAAAAAAGTGGCATGGGGTTTTTAGCTAAACTAACCAAGGGATAGTGAAGAACGAGTGTGACTCATCCTCCGTACTGAATTGGTTAACATATTTTTTGCCTATTATATTATACTAGAGAAAAAGCCCGTTGAAATTCAACGGGAAAGGTGAAACGGAATATTTTAATAAGCACTTTTTGATTTTCAATTCTTTTTAATCTTTCTTCTCTGTTCTCTTTATTCAATTTATTTTTTCTGTAGACATATTGTCTTTTCCTACGATTTTCAGCTTGCTCCTTACTCTCTAGACATTTATTTTTTAATGGAAATTCAGTTAATATTCTTAGGTTAAAATTGCAATTAAATGTTGCCTCATGATTCTATCATTATATAATTCATTCTCTGGCTGTTTTCCAAAACAAATAGATGTTAGGAATGCCGCAGCAAACACTCCACATTCAAAACCATTTTTTTGTTTTTGCACCTTCTTAAATATTATTTTGGGTTTGTATGGAAATAGTTTTTCTATATAGATTGAATGATCCGGATGAATGAAGTATAAATTTAAACTATCATATATATATTCAAATCACATTTATCGTAATAGACTGCTATGAACTGACCGACCTTTGATCCATCAACTGAATTATATAACACTTGTATATATTCTTCATTCTGAGAATTGGGTTGAATAAGATGTGGCATCTGAAGTAACAATACGCTTTGAGGCCTGAATATTGTGTTAGATTTTATAACACCAAAAAGAAATGCGAAACACCAATTTCCTCAATTTCGCAATTTTTCAAGATGTTCATCTTTAAATCCCCGAAGGGTTTCTTTCAATGATTTAATAACTAAGAGATAAAATTTTATAATGCAATTAATACATAGTTTTATGTAATTATAATGCTTATATGTTATCGATATTATAAATAAGCAAATACCTTATTGTAGTTAAATCGGTAAAGTAAAGAAATGTGAATAGATGTAATGATTTACATCTTTCAATGTTCATTTATTTTTACAATTATTCTAGCCTTTAATATTTATAAACAATATATATAATACACACCGTTATTTAGACTCTTAAGAATTATCTTTATTTAGGAGTTTTTATTTTACTTTATTTAGAAGAAACAAACGCTCACTTCATTCAATAAGGGTACCAACCTAACGGGTTTGAGTACCTTTTGATTCGCTGGTCGGAAAATCAATAGAAACGCTCAAAACCGCGTAGATAAACAAATTTTTCACGCCTATTATTTTATAAACAATATATAATACACTTACCGTTATTTAGAATCTTTAGAATTATCTTTATTTAGGAGTTACAGAAACAAACGCTCGGTTCATTGAATCAGGGTACCAACCTAACGGATTTGAGTACCTTTCGATTCGCTGGTCGGACAACCAATAGAAACGCTCAAAAGCGCGTAGACAAACAAATTTTTCACGCCTATTATAATATAGATTTGTGTATTTTGTATAGTATTTTATTTTGTTTGTGGTCTTCCAAGGCATAAAAATATGTGGATTTAAAAAATCCTTTTCAAATCACTGAACAGCACACAGATGCACATTATATTTTTCGAGTCGAGGGGCTTTAAATGGGTCTGACCTACAATTTCTTCTGCCTAGAAAATCAGGCCTGTGCAGAGATCTAGGATCAGGATATTGGATGAGGATGGCGTTTATTCGTGGCGCCACAGTTCATAGTTCGGAAAAACACTGCAGTAAGTTGTTTACCTCCTACTCCAAAATACCTTCTTCTGACTTCCACCAAAAACTAATTTTGACAATTCCCCTAAAAAAAGGCTTTAAGGAAAGTGATCTGACATAAGCTTATGTTGAAGACGTTTCGATAAGTATGGGGGGCTAAGAGGGCAGATTTCGAATTGAGGATCTTCACCACAATCAGATCTCCAGTCAATAAAGGAAAGCATGACTCGATCTCATTATTCACTCCCTCCGATTGAATGAAGGCGACACAACGCCGTGGCTGTCACACTCATCGAGGAGATCTGTTCTAGGAGAGAAGGACGACCCATTAAACTCGGAGGTCCATTTTGATTGCGAAGATGAGCTAAGTGAGAAATTGAGTTATCCTTTATGAAGCAAGTGGCAGTTTGCAACTAAATAAAAGAGTTCTATTAATGATGAGATAACCCCTAACAAACGCTGCTGATATTATTAGAAGAAATATCTAAATGCCGTACCACTCGCACGGAAAAATGATTTTCCTAGCTATTTACTTTCATGCTTCACACATTAATAAAATATACCATTACATATGTCATACGTTGGGGATATTAGTAAAAATAAAATTTATACTTGAGGGGAGAATTTACCGATTAAAACATACTTCATCGTATTTATCAATAAAAATTCCGCAGTTGTCTCGTCGCTCTCAAAAGTACACAACCTCTCGAAGGAAAAATGATTTTCACTTAAAATTGTAAAGTCTCAAAAAAATATTAACACTGAAATTTGAGCCCGTTACCGGAAATCGTTCGCAATAATGTGCAACAATTCGTCCATTGAAGTGTCAAAATGAAGTGTCTTCCTTATTTCCTCTCCTATTCTGCGGAAGAGCGAAACCTAAAAATGTTTCAATGTCGTCTCGGATAGACGAGTTTTAAAAGAACGGCAACAACAAGAGAGATGATAGTCTTGGAAATGAGATGAACATTCCCGAATGCTTATAGGAAGAATCCGGCAGACAGGAACACGAGCGGAGAGAAATTTAGCGCCGACATAAGAGCGAACGGCGAAGAGCAACAATAGCTATTCTTTCGAGGAGAGATATGTCCGTTTGTTTCACGCCTAAGTTCTTGAGAACAAAAGCGAAGGTCTAAATGCGAATCGAAAAGGTAAACACGCCTTCCAAAGAAGAAAACGACGAAAGCTGGTATTAGGTATATGCTGCGATGGATGGAACGAAATAAGAAAAACAATACAATTGAAGGTATATGCGTATGTATGGGAATTGAATGTCAGGGAAAAAAAGTCGAACAACGTGTATTAGGCAAAGTTATGGGAGGAACGTAAGAATCCAAGGTTACAGAGGAAAAATAACGAAGATGGGAATGGACAGAAAATGGATGGAGGAAATGTAATGGAGAGAGAGAATGAATGACAGAGAGAAAGAGAGCGAGGAGTGAAAGACGAATGCTGTATCGGAGGAATTTACGGAATGGGAACTCGCATGCATCGGGCGGTATATTACATCGTAGACGTCGTATTTATCGTTGCAGTTCATTTAGGAATGAGATATGGAGTTAATAGAACTGCGCCATACCCGAGGTTACCACGCTACTACAGATATACAGGGTCTTATTGACCTTTTTACCTCGCCACATTGTGGATACCGCATTAGTGCAGCTATGAAGATGACAGGTGCAATTCCTATAGAAGATAGCATCTACGATTTACAATAAATTTATGAAAATATGGAATATAAGTAGAATATAATTATTAACGGTAAATCTCCAATTACAGATCTCTAATACATTTCGAAAAATCGCCAATTTGGAAAAGGTATAACGAAAAAATCGATAAAACTAGAAAACCAAAGGAATTCATTTTAAATGGAGGATATGAAATAACCTTCACCATAACACTGCTTCGAGCTAATAGGTCCTTGAGAATAAGTTCACTGATTTTACCGTAAAATTAGTCATATGTTAGAAATGAACCTAAGACAATATTGAAAACTGCAAATCGAATAAGTAGAAATAATTTAAACCATCCATTATATTGGAATCCATGAAAAACGCAAATACAGAACAGGAAGCGCATCTCTCTCCCCATCTTCTACTCCCCCGCCCCCCATCCAACCCCCTTCCCCTTCTACCTCCCCCCTCTAACCGAATGCGCCCGTCTCTCCTCTCAACGAGCGGAAATAAAAAACGCGAACACGAGGAAGACCACATCCTTCGCCTTCTCGCGCCATTATCCCCCTTCGTTGCTTCTTCATTTTCTGGCCGAGAGAAAGAGGGAGAGAAAGAAAGAGTAGTAGGTGGGAAAAGCGAGGAAGCTCGGCGGTTCTTCCAGTTCGGAGAAGGGTCAAACAAAACACGGACGAAGAAAAAATGGCGCAGAGAAAAGAGATAGGAGAAAGAGCGAGGGATTACGCAGAAGGAAAGTGTGCGGATTCCGCGGCGGCTGATGGCGGAAACGACTCCACACTCACGAACGCACATTCGTCCAAATAACGGTTGTAAAAGGAAAGAACAGCAAGATACGCCGAGAGAGAGAGAGAGGGAGAAAGAGAGAGAGAGGGGGAGAGAGAGAGAAAGAGAGGGAGACAGACAGAGAGGGAGACAGAGAGAGAGGGATAGACAGAGAGAGAGAGAAAGAGAGAGAGAGGGGGAGAGAGAGAGGGAGACAGACAGAGAGGGAGACAGAGAGAGAGGGATAGAAAGAGAGAGAGAGAAAGAGAGGGAGACAGAGAGAGAGAGAAAGAGAGAGAGAGGGAGAGAGAGAGAGAGAGGGAGACAGACAGAGAGGGAGACAGAGAGAGAGGGAGACAGACAGAGAGGGAGACAGAGAGAGAGATAGACAGAGAGAGGGAGAAAGAGAGAGAGAGAGAAAGAGAGAGAGAGAGGGAGACAGAGAGAGAGGGAGAGACATAGAGAGAGAGACAAAGAGAGACAATCAGAGAGGCAGAGAGAGACGGGGGATAGAGTGGGAGAGAGAGGGAGAAAGGGAGAGAGAGGGAGAGAGAGAGAGGGAGACAGACAGAGAGGGAGACAGAGAGAGAGGGAGACAGACAGAGAGGGAGACAGAGAGAGATAGACAGAGAGAGGGAGAGAGAGAGAGAGAGAGAGAGAGAGAGAGAGAGAGAGAGAGAGAGAGAGAGAGAGAGAGAGAGAGAGAGAGAGAGGAGAGAGAGAGAGAGAGAGAGAGAGAGAGAGAGAGAGAGAGAGAGAGAGAGAGAGAGAGAGAGAGAGAGAGAGAGAGAGAGAGAGAGAGAGAGAGAGAGAGAGAGAGAGAGAGAGAGAGAGAGAGAGAGAGAGAGAGAGAGAGAGAGAGAGAGAGAGAGAGACAAAGAGAGACAATCAGAGAGGCAGAGAGAGACGGGGGGATAGAGTGGGAGAGAGAGGGAGAAAGGGAGAGAGAGGGAGACGAGAGAGAGAGAAAGAGAGAGAGAGAGGGAGACAGAGAGAGAGGGAGACAGACAGAGAGGGAGACAGACAGAGAGAGAGAGAGGGAGACAGAGAGAGAGAGGGAGAGACAGAGAGAGAGAGACAAAGAGAGACAATCAGAGAGGCAGAGAGAGACGGGGGGATAGAGTGGGAGAGAGAGGGAGAAAGGGAGAGACAATACAGGTTCGGTATCCCTTATCCGAAATGCTTTGGGTCCGAAAGGGTTTCGGATATTTTCGGATTTTGGAATACAGTGGGTCCCCGTTGTACGTTGCCCAGATATGTTTCCCCGCACTTACGTAGCTGAAATTTTGGGGGAAAAAACTTAAAAATTCCCCTCAATTAAGTTGCTTACGTAGGACCCTTTCTTTTGAGGCAGCTCACAGATGCCGTTGTTGTCATGGAATCGAGAAGAAACGAAAGACTCATGCTACTCTTATCAACTTCGTAGGACTAAGTTTTCAAGAATTAAGGGAGGGAGAGCAAACAAACCCTCGAGGAAATGTCTCTCTCTCTCTCAAAAAATAACCGTCTGCTGTGGGACCCTCTCACACAAACCAAAGAGGCAATAGACTGAACCCCAAGACTAAGCCCTAATCCTGAGGTCCCGTTGTTATTTTCTTCTTCCATAATTGCATATCTGCTATTTGCAAAATTCATAAAAAGCAAGTATGAAAAAAATCATAATTAAAAAAAATAAAATTACGTGTTACACTAAATATGGCATTTGAGGTGACGATTAAATTAAACGCTACTTCATGTGTGAAGAACTTGGGGGCGTGGGAAAGGGCACATCAATGTCATAAGGAGGAACATTAGAAGCGGATGATAGGCCGGGAAGTGGATGCTCTAAGGACGACGGTGCTGGATGGCTTTCTTAAATGTTTCTTCTAGCGTCATCTGCCTCATCAACAATGGTTTTTGTCGTAGCAGTCTCTCCTTAATTGTAATAACTGACATAATGTCTTGTTCTGTTATGAATTGACGCTGCTCCAGTCCTTCAATAAGTCCGTCACACATTTTCACCATGTCGTCTATGGGCACTTTTTCCATTGTGCTTACAATGTCATCATCTTCACTTGTATCATCACGATCACCTTGATTGAAGCTATTTCACCATCAGTCATTGAGTGAACAATTGGAGCATCATTATCAATGGTGAAAACTTCTTCTCTGTCCTCTTCCTCCAGCTTATTGACGGCATCCGATGGTACAACTTTTGCATATGTAAGGAGGTCTGATATCATAAGTGGTTTTTGTTTCTCTCTGCCCGTTTTATTCAAAACGGCGGCCGAGTGAATTCTTAAATACCATGTATCATCTAGAATTCTGATCGGATTTGAACCAAATTTCCCCGGGCAACGCCGGGTATTCCTGCTAGTTCTTACATATTTATTGGCCACGAAAATTTATCATACCATAAGGCCTCTTTTAAATTTCTGTAAAGAACGCCTAAAAGGATGGCAATTGGGAGCTTGCACATGGGCAGCCGTAGTAGAATTAAGAAAAAAGACCGGAGGTTGCCTAACGTGCAGGAGCTATTTTCCAAATACGGCAGACCCAGTACTCGAAATGGTAAATGTTACGAAACGGAACACTTGTATTGGTAGTGGAATGGAAATTTTTACGAAACGGAATGCTTGTTTAAGGGACGATATTTCTGTCTGACGAAATGGAATAGTATCATCGGTGTGCGTGTGTGACGAGCCGGAGCGTCATTCCGGTGCATTCCACCTCATCCCGATCACTCGGAAGACCTCGTCTTTCTCCTGAAAAACTCCGCGCAACTCCACCAATAATAAATGATACGTAAAACGCAAGGCTTAAGCGTTTGAACTACGTTAAACCTGAGCAAATACCCAAATGATCCTGAAAAGGAAGGATCAAGAGTTGAGGGTTGAGTTTTTCCCCTCCGGACTTCCCTGTTGTCAAAAAGAAAGAAAGCTCCTGAAACACCTTATATTTTCCAACTTTTCACATGTGAAGGGGCGCAAAAGTGTGGGAGGATTGCATCCTAAAAATATTTTAAAGTATATATTAGACGTGTATCTAATTTTTTAAATTACACATATATATTAAATTATTGCACTTACGTCAATATTTTTACATATCACGCAAGTGGGGGCGCGATTGAAGCGTATGCTGCGCAGTGGGACCTGCGCATCGTCGAGGAACATTCTCAGAGACTTCCACTCGTGAATCCTTGGCAATGAAAAAAAACTTCCGGATTTCAGAGCATTTCGGATTTCGGAATTTCGGATAAGGGATACCGAACCTGTATACATACGAAACGTGAGAGTGTTTAGGAGTGTTTAAAAGTGTTAGAGATATAGACGACGCTGCTGCCATCTATGGAGGGAAGGCGTTCGCACAAATCCCAGGGCATCAGGACGGACGTCCATCGTCCGAATGTCGAGGCTAATAAGTTCCACGGCTGCGTTAAGCTGCCTACCATGGAAAACTCTCTTTCGCCCATCATCTCCACTTTCCCATTTATCACAAAAGAACGAACTCCAGCAAGAACGTCGTCCTCTACAATTATAACATCCAAGTTTGCTTTACGATATTAATCGAATGTTCACCTTCAATTTGTTAAAATATAAAATCTAAAAAAACGGGTGCATTTCCTCACATTGAGGCTGGACGGTAAATTATAAAAAATATTTATACGTATTATGCGCAACATTGGTGGGATAAAACAATCGAGCACAATAAAAAAACGAACTCCGTCACCTAAATTCTGAAAGGAAAATAAAAAGAAGTTTGGCTGGTTATAATGTATTTGACATCGAAATTAAACTCCACATTACGTAAGGGAGGAAAGCTGAGATGAGAGAGTGAAAGGGAGGAGAGATAGAACAGAGGGAAAACAGGCAGAGTAGAGGGAGAAAGGAAGAAGAGGCAGAGTAGAGAGAGAAGAGAGAGAGTGGAGTGAGAAGAGGAGAGTGGAGAGAGAAGAGGGAGAGATGGGAGAGAAGAGGGAGAGTGGAGAGAGAAGATGGGGAGTTGAGAGAGAGGAGAGAGAGATGAGAGAGAAGAGGGAGAGGGGAAAGAGAAGTGGGAGAGTGGAGAGAGAAGATGGAGAGTTGAGAGGGAAGAGGGAGAGATGAGGGAGGGTGGAGAGAGAGGAGGGAGAGTGGAGAGAGAAGGTGGAGAGTTGAGAGAGAAGAGGGAGAGTGGAGAGAGGAGATGGAGAGTTGAGAGAGAAGAGGGAGAGTGGAGAGAGGAGATGGAGAGTTGAGAGAGGAGATGGAGAGTTGAGAGAGAAGAGGGAGAGTGGAGAGAGGAAAGTGAGTGGAGAGAGAAGGTGGAGAGAGGAGAGAGAGTTGAGAGAGAAGAGGGAGAGGGGAGAGAGAAGAGTGAGATTGGAGAGAGATGGAGAGTTGAGAGAGAAGAGGGAGAGGGGAGAGAGAAGGGTGAGAGTGGAGAGAGAAGATGGAGAGTTGAGAGTGAAGAGGGAGAGAGGAGGGAGGGAGAGTGGAGAGGGAAGGTGGAGAGTTGAGACAGAAGAGGGAGAGTGGAGAGAGGAGGGACAGTTGAGAGAAAAGAGGGAGAGTGGAGAGAGAAGAGGGAGAGAGGAGAGAGTTGAGAGAGAAGAGGGAGAGTTGAGAGAGAAGAGGGAGACTGGAGAGAGGAGATGGAGAGTTGTGAGAGAAGAGGGAGAGTTGAGAGAGGAGGGAGGGTGGACAGAGAGGAGGGAGAGTGGAGGGAGAGTTGAGAGAGAAGAGGGAGAGTTGAGAGAAGAGGGAGAGTTGAGAGAGAAGAGGGAGAGGGGAGAGAGAAGAGGGAGAGGGGAGAGAGAAGAGGGAGGGTGGAGAAGAGGGAGAGTGGAGAGAGAAGAGGGAGAGTGGAGAGAGGAGATGGAGAGTTGAGAGAGGAGGGGGAGTTGAAGAGAAGAGGGAGAGTTGAGAGAAGAGGGAGAGTTGAGAGAGAAGAGGGAGAGTTGAGAGAGAAGAGGGAGAGGGGAGAGAGTTGAGGAAGAGTTGTGAGAGAAGAGGGATGGTGGAGAGAGAAGTGGAGGTGTTGGGGGCGTGGGGGACGGGAGGGCTTATGGTTTTAGAGAAGCGAATGACCGAGCCTGGAATGGAAGCAAGGACGCGAGAAAGACTATTATGTGAGGAAGGGGTTCGTAGCGTAGAATTAACCGAGGAGAGAAACGGAATTTTATCGGAAAGGATGCACCGACTCTTAAAGTTACTCGAGGAAGCACTCAAAAGCACGAGAGAGGAATAGACTTATTGTTAGAATGCGCGCCTTCTCCATAATACTAATGTTGGTACTAAGAGCATCGTTAGTTCGCCCCTATCTATATATTCGATTTATTGCTATACCCAAAGGTCTTCGTCTAGTTTATTTCCCCTAAATTCTGAAAGAAATTTTCCACCTCTTTGTTTATGAATTGTTTCAGTCGTGTGCAAACTGCTCGCCACCTACGACATTTCGTGCATTTACCGTTAGCAATTTTACCGCATGGTAAACTCCTAGAATTAGCGCTAGGTTAAGGCTTCTGGAGAAATTTAGGTCGGAAGTTTTCTTAGAGGAGGTCTCAGGAATATCAGAGGCACCTACGTACATGGGCAGGCACGATCACGAGAATAAAATACGAGAGATCGACTGTAGGACCGAGCGATACCAGAGCTCGTTTTTTCCAAGGACCATACGGGATCATAACAGGAGAGTGATTCCCACGAGGGACGTTATTAGGTAGGGCTTGGTGTGCTGCACCCCCTGCCACCCACCAGTCTGGTGATTTGCAGGGTATGATGTAGATGTAGATGTAGATATTCACTGTCCTTTCTTTAATTTTTTCCATTTCTCCTTCGCACTTCCGTTCTCACTCATGCAAACGTTTCTCCCCGCTAACATCCCGAACCGAAATCCCCGTGTCTTGCAATTTACATTCTTGGAAACGTGGTCCATTCCCCTGTGTTTCAACTCCATAACACTTCCTCTCTTTATCCCTTCACTTCTCCACGAGCGCATTCTTCGACCCTTCTGCTATCTCCATTTCCCAACCACGCAACCTTCTTTTTTCCCTCCGGCGCATCACCGAATCCAAAACCGATATGGAGGACGTGAAAACAGTTTATTCTCACCGAGGCCTTTGCGAAGAGAGCAAGAGGCTTTTGGCGAAGCGAAGAGGGAGATGTTTTGACCCTCTTGAGAGAGAAAAGACGAGAGAAACATGTTATGGAATGTATGTCGAGAGAGGAAGCGAATACTTTCCTTCCTTCGCGTTGAGAGTGGGATACATGTCTTTCCCCTTCGCGGCCGCAGGCCTCGCACTTCGCCCTTTGGCCCTCCACATATAAAACGTCGACTCCAAAATGAATACAATAGCTCGATGGATTTCGTGCGAATCGTCGGAGCGTTCTTCTGAGAACATATTCAAGTAGCTGCTCGAATAAAAGGTTAGAATGACGCAATTGTCACGGGAGTAAAAAAATTGCATCGACTGAAACCTTTTCTTTTAAATTAGTATTTAATGTATTTATTTGAGGATGCGTAATTTTGAAAGGTGCGGATCTAAATAAAATTAAGACAAATTAAAGCTCTCGAAATAAATACTCCGTTATTTTCCTTGCGTCCTTGGGCGCCGACCAATTTCCAGTTATGTACCGCTAAATGTGCCTCTGATTTGATCGATCGTTTGCAAACGCGTTTTGCTAAAAACAGTCATACGAATGCAATGCATACAAAACATACGATATTTTACACTATACAATGTGTGCACTTTAGTTGGTTGTGAAGGGTAACACAAAATACACTAACGTTGCCATCACTTTGCATAAATTTGTTTTGTAATAAATAAAATTACTTTTTAACCTTCCCTAGCTTTTATTTAGGCGATGCCTGTAATTACCAAATTCTGAAGATACTGCTAGCAACGGAACCTAAATGGCTTCAATTACATTACATTACATCTATTGGAAGCTACACAGAGGAGGTTCGTTATCTATAACTTCTTCTCTACTACAATATATTTTGAAATGTGTGTTTGTGTGTTTGTTTATTTGTTCATGGAACTCCTCCTAAACGATAAAAGCTAGAATAACCAAATTTGGTACGATTCTTCCTTACATCCTAAATTAGTGAATGGTCAAGGTTTGGTAAACCGGGATTAAACAGTGATGCCTATATAGGGGATTAACATTTTTCCATAAGATAACACGTATGAATCCATTTCTTGACTTGCAAGATATTCTTCCTTCAAGAATTAAAATAGGTACGTAAATATGGACCAAATTTTTCGTTTTTGCTTTATTCGACGAATAAAACTCTGTACTATCTTATTCCTGCGAAGTTTAAATGTTACACGGTCGAAGTTTTCAGAAATTTTGCTTTTTGTAAATTTTGTGGATATTTGGTTCTCTTTCCCGGCGTTACCAAGGCGGCCATCATTGTTACCTCCAATTCAATTAGCTTCAATGAAGCTTACAAATAGACGAAATTTTAGTGTTATTCGCTTCGCATTTTTGTATAAGCAACCAAACGATCGATGTTTATGGATAGCAACGTAAATAGATACTGATTATCATTCAGGAAGCGTTTATTGATGAAAGTAATTGAACCTTCTTTCGTCTATTGAGTACCTACTGGAATTGTACATTTTTTGTAAGTAAAAGCATTATATTCTACATTTTTAATGTTTAATTACGCGAATGGGCCCACGCATCTGGTGTACATTTACCAGTCAGTGTTCAATTATGGACAACTGTACGTTGCTTATTAACGGGTTTCTTGCTTACAAGACATAAAATAAACATTTCATAGGCATAATTACACAAGAAATGAAGCTGGATTTGGCGAAAGTGATATGATAAGAAATACAATTATCGTTAAATTTGAATGCAATACATTCGGAAACGGATTGATACAAGCAACTATGGTTGTTAAGAAAAGCTAATTGTAAGTTAAAATCTACTACTATGTATTTTAAAGAGTTTGTACGCTGTGCTGTAGTAGCTTCAACAAATCCGTTGAAATTCAACGGGAAATTCTGCTAGTATATTATAAGAGAGAGACTGCGTTTCAAATGACGCGATGAATGCAACAGACTTTTATTGACTGTTATGGGTTTTAAATTTCATCTCGAATTGTTTTCTACGAGCGATGTTTTTTGATAATATTAAAAAGTAGAGAAAACAGTACCATAAATATTTATCCATAGATTTTGGTACGTATTTTAATCCGATAAATATATTCTGAACGACTTACTTATAAATTTAATCATATGAATTGGTTCCGAGATATTAATGACGTATAGATACTTGGTGTGAAAGTGCAAAACGCTACGACAAAATATTTTTTAATTACGGATAGAAAAAATCTGATGTGGCCAACACATGACTTTCTCCATATTTGGGGTATAGATATTTAAAATATTATGAATAATATTACGAGGCAAAATTATTATTTCGTATCGTAAAAGAAGACACGTCTTTGTTGCCGTAAATTACGTATATTTTCAATGTTTACAGAATTCACACCTACATGGTGTTGGCGCTGTATACTGGTATTAAGATAAAGCGAAATATATCCGAAATGGATGGTTCTACGAAAATTAGTTTCCATCAAAACTTGGAAGAAATATTATTCTCTACAACTTTGGTCCTTACGAAGATTACCAATAACAATGTTTTTAAGGAGATATTTAACGGAAACCGAAATACCGGTTATTTATAAATAACTCCTAAACAATAACTCCTATATAAAATTGTTTCAAATGAAAACTGTAGGAAATTCCATTCTCTATAACGTTGTATAGAATTGTATACACATCTACATCTACATCTACATGATACCCTGCAAATCACCAGACTGGTGGGTGGCAGGGGGTGCAGCACACCAAAACCTACCCAATAACGTCCCTCGTGGGAATCACTCTCCTGTTATGATCCCGTATGGTCCTTGGGAAAAACGAGCTCTGATATCGCTCGGTCCTACAGTCGATCTCTCGTATTTTAATCTCGTGATCGTGCCTGCCCATGTACGTAGGTGCCTCTAATATTCCTGAGACCTCCTCTAAGAAAACTTCCGACCTAAATTTCTCCAGAAGCCTTAACCTAGCGCTAATTCTGCGATCCTCTAGCGATATCCAATTCAACTCCTTCAAGAGTGATGTGACGCTTAATTTTTGCTCATATTTTTGCTTTACGAATCTGGCTGCTCTGCGTTGGATTCTTTCTAACTCAAGTATTTGTCCCTTTTCGTACGGATCCCATATGTTGGAAGCGTATTCGACCTGAGATCTGACCAATGATAAATAACACGTTTCTTGTACCTGTTCTGTGCTACTTCTTACTATTCTGCCTACGAAGCCCAATTTCTTATTAGCTGCGCCTACGATCCTTCGAATATGCATATTCCATGATAGATCACGACAAATGGTGACTCCTAAATATTTAACGTACTCTGCAGATTGGATATTCAATCTATCAATTCTGTACTCCGAGTCTAATTCATTGTTCTTACTCTTCCAGAAACTCAACAGGGAACATTTGCTGTGATTAACTTCGATTTTCCAATCTTGACACCATGCTGAAAGGGCGTTTAAATCTTCCTGGAGCGATTTTTGGTCATCCTGACTCGTTATCTCCTTATATAAAACGGTGTCATCTGCGAAAAGTCTTATTTTGCAGTGAACTACCGAGCAGATATCGTTTATATATATCAGGAATAGTAGTGGGTCTATGACACTTCCCTGTGGAACACCTGATGCGACTTTTACCGGGTATGAAGATTTCCCATCAATAACTACTATCTGTTTTCTGTCTGAGAGGAAGTCTTTTACCCAACTCACGATATTAGGGTTTATGCCGTACTTTCCTAGTTTTCCTATTAATTTATTATGGGGTACTTTGTCAAACGCTTTTTTAAAATCAATGAAAATGGCATCAACCTGAGTGTTTTTCTCTCCGCATTGTAACAATTCGTTTACGAACAGGGCGAGCTGCGTTTCGCATGACCTACCTTTCCGAAACCCGTGTTGGTTTTTGCTTAGTGAAGAACGACCGTCTAAATAACGCAGAACAGAGCTAACAATTATATGTTCTAGAATCTTACACGATAATGACGTCAAGGAAATCGGTCTATAATTTTCGGGGTTCTCTTTATCACCGCCTTTGTGGATGGGCGTTACGTATGTTAGCTTCCAGTCTTTTGGAACGGTACCATGTGCAACGGATTTTTCGAATATTATTTTCAAGTAAGGTGCGATTACCGAGGCTAGCTCTTTCAACACACGCGCGGGTATGCCCTCCGGCCCGGGAGACTTATTTTGCTTAATCGACTCTAGCTGGTGCGCGATACCTGTTTCCGAGAATATCATATCTTCCATCGAATTTCCCTCATCATTCAAAGCTGGTTCCTCAAATTCGTTGCTCACTGAAGTAAACGCTTTCTAAAAGTGTTCATTTAACAAGTTCGCTTTTTCCGCGCTGTCATGTACTACATCACCTGCCTCCGTTCTCAATGACGCTATGGTGGGGCCTCTACCATGAACCTCTCTAACGTACGACCAAAATGCTTTCGGATTTTCTTTCAAATTACTATGCAGAACTTTCTTTTTGTAATCATTAAATGCTTCTCGCATTGTTACTCTAGCACTTGACCGCACCTCTCTGTGTTGTTACCGTATCATTGACCTCTGTTCCTCTGCGACTTTTGAAGAATTACTATTTAAGCGAGCGTGAAGTTTTCTTTGCCGTCTAAGAGCGCATCTAACTTTCTGGTTGTACCATCTTGGTTCCGCACCATCACGTTTAAGTTTATGTGGAATAAATTTATCCGTACCCTCTCGCATCATATCCCTGAACACGCACCATAATTCCTCTGTACTAGCGTCGATAGATGCCCCGCAGAAATAAGGGAATTGTGTCTGTAAAAAAGACCTAAATTTCGAGAAATCGCCTTTGGCGTACATATATACGAGTCTTCTAGCCTTAACCTGTTTCTCCACTTTTAGCTTAAATTCTACGTACACAGCATTATGATCGCTTATTCCTTCCTCTATGGAAAGCTTGTTCATACGCTCGGGGTAATTCGTTACGAGTAAATCTAATATATTGTTCGATCTCGTGGGACATCTTACTAGCTGACACAACGAGTGTTTAACGAAGGTTTCTATAAGTGCTTCGCATGATTCACGCTCTCTACTACCGGGATCAAAGCAATTATGATTCCAGTCTACTGAAGGTAAGTTGAAATCTCCTCCTATTATAATGGCCCTCTCTTTATTTTTCGATATTAGCGTTGCTACTTGTTTCTCGAGATTATGAATAATTTCCAAACTTGCATTGGGAGGCCTATAAAATGCGCATATATTTGCTATAGTGTAATCGCTTCCTCTAACTCCACACCAAACACTTTCTATTTCGGTGTCATTAATCGGTAGTGGAAAACTTTCGTATGCCTAAATGATGTTTTAACGAAGAAATATCGCAAAAACCGAATCGGGTTTCGAATAAACCTCGACTTCCGGTTATCCGTTATTGTCCAAAAACTAATCAGTTCTTTGTGCTCATGTTAAAGTGTTATATATGAAGTTTGGTAACGATATGGGATGTACTTTTTAATTCAGAGCGCCCACAATAACATACACACACACACAGACATCATTCCGAAAATAGTCTAAACGTGTTCTAGGGACCTCAAAACATGTATTTCTGTTGAAATATCGAAGTCGATTTTTTTCATGAATACAATACTTTCCCATTACTACGTATGGAGAAAGTAAAAATCTGATGTGGCGAACACATGACTTTCTCCATATTTGAGGTATAGATATTTAAATTATTATGAATAGCATTATAAGGCTAAATTATTATTTCGTATCGTAAAAGAATACAGTCGTCCTTACTACCGTAAATTACTTATATTTTGAATATGATTACAGAATTCACCGCTACATGGTGGTGGCGCTGTATACTGGTATTGAGAAAAAGCAAAATATCTCAGAAATGGATGGTTCTACGAAAATTTGTTTCAAACAAAACTTGGAAGAAATATTATTCTCTACAACTTTGTTCCTCACGAAGATTACCAATAACGATGTTTTTAAGGAGAAAACCGAAAACCCGGTTATTTATAAATAACTCCTAAACAATAACTGCTTTATAAAATTGTTTCAAATGAATGTTGTAGAAAATTATATTCTCTATAACTTTTGTATAGAATTGTATATACAATAATAATATTTTAAGGAAGAAATTTCGCAAAAACCGAATCGGGTTTCGAATAAACCTCGACTTCCGGTTAACCGTTATTGTCCAAAAAGTAATCTGTTCTTTTTGCTCATCCTATAGTGTTATATATGAAATTTGGTAACGATATGACAAGTACTTTTTGAGTTAGAGCGCCCACAATCACATACACACACATCATTCCGAAAGTCGTCTAAACGTGTTCTAGGGAACTCAAAACGTGTATTTCTGTTGAAATCTCGAAGTCGATTTTTTCGTGATCACAATACTTTCCCATACTACGTGTAGAGAAAGTAAAAACCATGCAGTCGAATTTGAAATTTTAGAACTTTCTGCCTTCAGAAAACTACTGGACACTAGACCCGACAAAAGACTCTCCTCCCATTTCCTATTGCACTTGGCAGGAATGGTGCTGAAAAAGAACAACTTCTCTTTCGGAGGGCACCATTATCTCCAAATTAAGGGTACAGCAATGGGCACTCGAATGGCGCCCTCTTATGCCAATTGCTACCTAGGGGAATGGGAGACTCATTTCCTCAACGCACCTCTCAAATCACTATTGTGGCTGAGATTCATTGACGATATCTTTCTCATCTGGACCAATGGACCTGACTCCCTCCAATCCTTTATGTCACGCCTCTCCTCTCACCCTACGCTTTCCTTCACCTACAATACTTCCACCTCTAACATCACCATTCTGGGCGTCGACCTCTCCATCCATGACGGAAAAATCTGCACCATCTTCCACATTAAACCCAGAAATAGCCTTCAATACATTCATTTTGAAAGCTGCCATCCCCTACACACCAAAACCTCGATTCCATATGCCCTAGCCAGCCGAGGATGGAGGATTTGCCCAGACAGGAAGTCTCTCTCACTATATTACTCCATCCTCGAAGATGCCCTTCTAAAACGCGGTTACCCACCAGGCCTGATCCAATTACACACGCAACCATTAAACACCACCCTCACACTCCTCCTATTCCTGATTCTACCCCTTCCCTTACCTTTACTACCCTCTTCCGCCCCGGGATCCACGAGGTCCTCAAGGCAATTCTCCATGCTGCCCACCCAATTCTTACTTCCACCTCCCACCATTCCTCCTTCATTAATTCCCCTATTCTTTCCTTCAGCCGGCCTCCCAATTTGGGAAATATCCTGTGGAAGAAAGAACTACCCACACCCAACCCTCCATCCGCCGTAGGATCTCAACCCTGCGGAAAACCCCGTTGCCTCACATGCCCCATTGACCCACCCTCGTTTTCTTTCACCAGCCCCTCCTCCACATCACCTACCCCACCCCCTCCGGAAGTAATTGCACAAACGTCATTTACCTCCTTACCTGCACCCTCTGTCCTGCTTTTTATGTTGGCCTCATCAGTAACCCCCTCAACATCAGAATTAACGGACACCGGAACAGCGTAACTACGAAACGTCTCCTTCCGGTGGCTTCTCACGCTAATTCACACAAGGTAACATTCAATAACTGCTTTAATGTAAGGATTATCCGCTCCCTACCGGACGACACCCCCGCCCTCCTACTTCGACAGTGGGAGCCCACATCTTTCTCCTTAATTATTCCCCCCCCCCCCCCCCCGGTCTCAACCTCCGATAACCGTATAGGCCGTCCCCCCTCCCCGCCTCCTCCTATCCCCGAACTCCTCTCATTACCCCTCCCCCCTCCCATATCCTCCCCAGTGTGTCACTTCAAACAGTATATGTCTCTCCGTCGCTGAAGAATGGCGTCAGACCGAAAGCTCCATATTACTGTTGTTTTTGTGTTTTTCGTATGTCTTCAGCACCACCAGCGGCTCTACAATCTAGGAAAGTTTCCACTGGGCTTCCTCCAACATCTTGTTGCCATCTTTATTATTACCTTTTCTTAACTTTAAGCATTTATATATATATATTCATCATAGGTAGTCTGTCCATTGACAGGTCCGTGATTATTCTAGGTAAAACTTGGTTCTCCATATACTCCTATCTTCCGCATTTTCTTCATGTCTTGATAGCTCTCTTTACCTTTCAAGTCGTCTACTAGCTGAAACCTTTTCCTACCTCTTTCTCTTTTTCCATCCAGTTTTCCTTCAAGCACTTCTTTAATCATACACTCTCTCCTCAGGTAATGCCCAATCCAGTTCGCCTTCCTCTTTCTGATAGTCTATATAATCGTTCGCTTCTCTCCTATTCTTCGTAGTACTTCCTCATTTTTCACCCTATCTGTCCATTTTATCTTCAGCATTCTTCTGCATGACCACATTACGAAGCTTTCCAAGTATTTAATATCATTTTTCCTTAGCGTCCGTGTTTCTGCTCCGTACAAAGCTATACTCCATACAAAGCATTTTATCAACCACTTGCGGATTTCCTGCTTTATATTTCCCGTTAGCAGGAGTTTCTTTCTTCTGAAATTATATATATATATATATATATATAATATATATATATATATATATATATAATTCTCTTGTGCCGAAGAAGGGCGGATACCCGAAAGCTCCAAGAAAAAGCCTTCCTTTATCGCCATGGACGTCCACAACACCAAGTAAGTGACCATTGGCTCCCTCCTATCCCTCTCAACTACAAGTTGCAATCTTATATATATATATATATATATATCCCTTCCAAATGCATCAGTTTACTGCCTCGAAGTCGGCGGAAGGGTGTAAACGGAGGCTAAAGGGCGAAGTACGGTGGTGTCCTCGGACACCGGAAGGTTCACCCATGCTGTGAAGTCTTTCTGCAATATCACCGGCCAAAGTGAAAGAGGTACTCACCAACCCGCTCTGGGCCAGCGTGGTGTTTTAAGGCCCACAATTCCCCCATGACATGTACACCCATAAAAAACGGCCCTCATTCTCCGGAGGCTGGATTGCCTCTGACCGTGGCAGTGGTCAGGAACAAGGCATGAAGGCAGAGGGTGCTAAGACTCCCCGGAGGTTAAATGTCCACTGCCACTCTTTCTCATCCTTACCCAATTCCTTTAACCTCAACCTAACTACCTTTAACTGCTGGACTTTGTCCAGTGAAGATAAACTTCAAGAGCTCCAAGAACAACTGCAGAAGATCAAGTGGGACATTTTAGGGCTTAGTGAGGTGAGAAGAAAAGGTGAAGGCCTATTGGAGTTGAAGAGTGGACATATTTTTTATTACAAGAGAACTGACACAGGAAGAACAGGAGGAGTTGGATTCATCATCCACAAAACATTGAAGAATAATATCGTGGAAATGGAAAGTTCATCCGAGCGGGCAGCTAGACTGGTGCTTCAAATAAATAAAAGATATCAACTTCAAATAGTCCAAGTTTACGCGCCAACATCATCATACTCGGATGAGGAAGTGGAAGATTTCTACCAAGAAGTTGGAGAACTGCACGACAAAGGAAACTGCCATCTAAAAGTGGTCATGGGTGATTTGAATGCTAAGGTAGGAGAACAAAAGGAAGACGACAGCGCAGTTGGAAAATAGGGCTATGGAAACAGAAATGAACGACAGGACCGACTTGTAGACTTTGCTGAATGTACTAATCTATATATAATGAACACTCTCTTCAAAAAGAATCCCAATAGAAAATGGACCTGGAAAGGACCCAATGGCACCAAAAACGAAATTGAATACATACTAGTCAATAAGAAGCAATTGGCTGAAGACTGTTCCGTCCTCAACTAGTTTAAAACTGGAAGCGACCATCGCTTGGTAAGATGCAGAATAAAATTCAACTAAAAGTTAGAAAGACAGAAGCTTTTAAAGAAGCCTAAGTCTATTATCAACACGCAGGTGCTAAAAGAACGAAAAGAAGAATTTCAGCTCCAACTGAAAAATCGATTCAGTGCACTGGAAGACCAAGAAGTTGAATCCCAATTTATAGAGATACTCAAGGAATTGTAAATACAATAATGATATTTTATCGAAGAAATATCGCAAAAACCGAATCGCGTTTCGAATAAACCTCGACTTCCGGTTACCCGTTATTGTCGAAAAACTAATCAGTTCTTTTTGCTCATGTTAAAGTGTTATATATGAAGTTTGGTAACGATATGGCACATACTTTTTGAGTTAGAGCGCCCACACTGACATACACACACGCACACACACACACACACAAACAGACATCATTCCGAAAACAGTCTAAACGTGTTCTAGGGACCTCAAAACATGTATTTCCGTTGAAATCACGAAGTCGATTTTTTTCATGAATACAATACTTTGCCATTACTACGTATGGAGAAAGTAAAAAGGAAAATATCTCCGAAATGGATGGTTCTACGAAAATTTGTTCCAAACAAAACTTGGAAGAAATATTATTCTCTACAACTTTGGTCCTCACGAGGATTACCAATAACGATGTTTTTAAGGAGAAAAACCGGTTATTTATAAATAACTCCTAAACAATAACTACAATAGAAAATTAATTGTTTCAAATGAAAGTTGTAGGAAATTACATTCTCTATACCTTTTGTATAGAATTGTTGATATAATAATGATATTTTAACGAAGAAATATCGCAAAAACCGAATCGGGTTTCGTATAAACCTCGACTTCCGGTTACCCGTTATTGTAGAAAAATTAAACAGTTCTTTATGCTCGTGTTAAAGTGTTATATATGAAGTTTGGTAACGACATGGCACGTACTTTTCAGTTAGAGCGCCCAAACTAACATACACACACACAGACATCATTCCGAAAATAGTCTAAACGTCTAGGGACCTCAAAACGTATTTCCGTTGAAATATCGAAGTCGATTTTTTTCATGAATACAATATTTTCCCATTACTACGTATGGAGAAAGTAATAAGCTGCACTCGTCCCTATGTTATACAAACGAGAAAAGAAAATATTTTTTAAATTAGGCAGGTCAATCGAATCGATATAAAAACCTTACTACACACCCGTACTCGTTATTCCGGTTAAAATGATACCTTTCTCTTGTTTCTACATGCTGTAGTTGCAGGGCTATAAAATTACATACAAACACTTTATTATATATATATATATATATATATATATATATATATATATACCTTGCCAACATCTTGTGGAGAAAAGAACACCCATCACCCACTCCTCTTCACCCTGCAGGGTCCCACCCCTGCCGCAGACCACGATGCCTAACATGCCCTATAAACCCACCCTCCAACTCATTCTCAAACCCCACCACCAACATCACCTACCCCATAACATCCCCTACCAACTGTACCACCCGCAACGTCATCTTCCTACTAACCTGCACCCAATGCCCCGCCTTTTACCTCGGACTCACCAGCAATTCCCTCAACATTTGCATGAACGGCCATCGCAACAGCGTTAGTCTTAAACGAGAGCTATCCGTGGCCGTTTCAATGTTTGCTTCACGGTGAGGGCCATTCACGCCCTCCCAGACGACGCTTCCGCCCCCCAACTCCGTAAATGGGAACTGGCCCATATCCAAATCTTAAACTCTTTCTCTCCTCCCGGCCTCAATATCCGTTAATATTTCCTTCTTTCCACCCTCTCTTTCCCCTCTCCCCCTTTCCCTTTCTACATCCTCCAATCCCGGACCTTTCCACGCTCCCTTCCCTTCCACCCCCACACCTTCACCCGAGGATGACTGCCATATCAGTTGTGTCTCTCTTGTGCTGACAAAGGGATCATCCCGAAAGCTCCAATAACTTTTACAAAAGTGTCTCTCCAACACCCCAGCGGCTCTCCTTCCGGTAAGTGTTCACTGGATTTCCTTCAACACCTATAGTCGATCCGAAATCGGAAGACTCCTGGCCTACTTAGAGCAAGTAGCCAATCACGAACGTTTCCCCTTCCATCGCCCCTCTCAACTTTCGTGCGGGAGAGCAGATATCGGTGCGCGCTGCCAGCTCTTGCTCAGCTGATATACTACGCAGTTTCTAAATAAAATACTTCCCATCCTTCTTTTTGATCCACAGCAAGGAAACGGCGGTAGAAACGGCAACGCAGTCCGATGCGATCTCTTCGAGAGCAGGAGTGAGACTGGTTTCCTCCCCACTACCTTCCCAAACAAACAGTCTCCTATTGGCTGCTGCTAACTGGTGTCCGCCCCGTTTTCGAGGCCAGGAGTCTTCCGATTTCGGATCGACTATAGTTGCCCTAAATATATATAGGTGTATACACACACACGTATACATACGTATTTACACGTATACATATACACACACCTCTATACGTTTCCATCGCTAAGCTTCATTTTTTCGTGTATTTATTTTCTACCTTTGTTTCCTCGGCACACGTCCTGAGGCGTTAGAGGGAGAATACCATGCGAAAATATCGGTAAAACTGTCATCCATCCGTCCTTTATTCCCTGGGTGTCCATCTCTCTCTCTCTTTAATCTGTTCCGCCAAGGCCCATCCTGCGTGCGATCTCACGCCCTACCACTTCCACCCAAACCCTTCCCACATTCCTCTCCTCCGACTTGGCCCTGGACCAATCTCGTCGATGATAAGGTGAGGAGGTTAGTCTCCCCGAGCCACCTTTCGACCCTCGGCGACGAGTATCCGTCCGCCCGAAGGCACATCTACCCCCTACCCTAGAGGGTTTCCCGGTTGCGGACTAGTATTAAATAAAAAGAGTTGGAACGGTTTAGGAAAAATAGGTTGTAAAGGAGAGGAAGGCCATGCGAGGGAAGAGCGCTAGGAGAAGGGGTGGGGAAGGGGATCGGAAGAGAGAGAGAGAGACGTGGATGAGAAAAGAGATAGCAGGTGGGGAGAAAGGGGAGTTTGTTAGAAGGAAGGGAAGAGAGGAGGCGAAAAAGTAGAGAAAGGTAGAGGAGTGCGTGGACAAAGAGACGGCAAGGAATGGAAAATGAATTTTGATGCTGGGAGATATAAAGAAGAAAATAAAAAGAATTACAATATTTTTTGTAAATTTGACGACGAGCACAGTCGCGTCGCTCGCCTGAATTGTCCAATAGAGTGATAGGTATTTCAGAGAGGATTTCGGAGGGAAAGATTTTGATGATGGCGTATGGCGACGGAGGTATTAAGGAAAGGAAGTGGAAGGGTGCGGAAGAATGTGTTGGGGCGTAGTGGGGCGTGTGGGGAGAGACAGGGAGAGAGAGGGAGAGAGAGGGAGAGAGAGGGAGAGAGAGAAAGAGAGGGAGAGAGAGACGTATTTGGCTGGTTGCAATTGTAGGTGGAGAGGACGAGGATGGGGGCGGTGCAGTTTCTTAGAAAGGTAATCGGTTCGTGTCTGTTATTTGTCCACTTGGCCGCATTATACAGCTGATCGGAAATGAGAGAACATCAACTCGTAAGCCACCTCATTTCAAACACTTATCGACATTTAAAAGGGGATTTTTCACGAGATAAAAATGCAGAAACCGCGAAAGCGGTCAGATCGGTATTTGGTCCTCTATTAGGATACCATTTAAATTAATTAGACAGGGAGCATAATTGACTTAGAAGGTATTGAGTTTTCTTAAATATATTGCCATTGACTGTAGTATTTTTAATCAAAATGTTACGTATGAATTAACCAATATTCTATTTTTGTCATCGTGTCCATCATGTCTATGTTCCTGTTTTTTCAAATTTGGAAATATTTCTTACTTTAATTTGAAGGTTACTGAGATTTTCGGTAATAAAACGGCAGTTAATACAGCCTAAGCACGTTGCGTTAGAGTCCAACTAAAACAATAGCAGAGTTTAATATTCTTAACGTATACCTCATTGAAAATCTTGTAGAAAATAGCTTCGAACGAAATGCTTTAATGCGATGGAAAATTTTCAAACGTTAAGTTATCTTCCTCGCGTACTCCTGAAACAGTTACTATTTTATTATTTCCGGACTATATAAGTTATTTTACACTACAGAATAATTCTCGTGTTCATTCCTAGTATACCTCAAGTGAGATACATCGTCGCTCATTCAAGAAATATTTTCGGAGAAAAATCATCAGGAAGGAGTCGGCGGGAAAGAAAAACGACACCGTAGCACGTTTTACAAGAAAAGAGGCGGTGAACTTCTATTTGTTCCTTTCATAATCCCAGGTTGCCATCTTCGTTCTCAGCCCCTCCAGCATCAACACGGTCTCCTCTGCCTCCTCGACGCAACTCACCTCCACACGCATTTATTTCAAAAGATCATCTCCACGCTCTTCCCCTCCGACCTCAGCCCTCCCGCTACTTTCATTGCGTACCTCGCGGCTTACGCATGGCACCGATATCATTCAAAACCCGCCCTCTCTCCTCCATCCACATAAAAAGGCTGATACCCTCTCGCCACTCCCTCTTTCCTTTCGTCCCTCTCTCCCTTAATCATATTCACCTTCTCCTCTCGCGGAACAGAATATCCTCACTTTATTCGGAGACATTTTCACACTTCTCATTCGCCCTCTTCCAACTCCCTTTCGAAATATACCTTCTGCCTTCCGAAAAAGCGAACGAGATGGAACTTTTCTCATTGCCCTTTTTTGTTTTATTAGCTTTATATGTGTATGCGCAAATATGCAAACATCCTGACGTTCGATACCTAGCAGACATCCCACTCGTAAAGAGAAACAAGGCGGGAGGACGCTACGCTGCACTCTGGTGTCAATCGAAAAAACTAATAAACTACTCCCACGTGACGGAAGAACAAACCGAAGAGGACACATCCCTCGAGATATCGTGCTACCTCCATTTCTACTTACACGCACGCTACGTCTTCCTCGATAACTGTTCTTTTACTTCGCGCATCGCCATAAACAAATGAAAACCTCGTGCACTGTAAAAAAGCAACATTATACAAAGTTTTGTACACACGATGTTCATTAAGCATCAAGAGAATTTCCTTTTTTATACTCAAAACTTTGTTTCAAAGAAAGTAATAAAATGTCTGAATAAATCAGGTTTTAGCTCGATTTCATTTATACCGTCGTTCGCATCGTCGACATTCATTCCTTCTCAAATTTCCTTTTTTGCGAGACATTGGTGACTTATTCGGAATCTTCCTGCATCGCTTTCGCGGGTTACGTGTTTACCCTTCTCCGATCGCCATCCCTCTCCGCCCACGCCTCCCTCCACGCCACCCAATCCTCACACTCTCCCCCTCCATGCCTCGTAACCATCCCGCCAGTTAAGCGCCTCTCATATTAGCTCGTTCCGGCCCCACCCTTCTTTCCGTCCCCCGACGCGTCCTCTCCGCCCCCCACCTCCTCCCACTCCTCCTCCTCTCCGTCCCCCACCTCCACCTCCTCTCCGTCCCTCGTCTCCTCTCTAAACTCCTCTTTTCCCCTCCCCCCTCCACCTTAACAGATCCCTCGATATCTTCTCCCTTCTATCGACACGCTGTTCTCCCAGTTCCTCTCTTACCCTCTGAGTACATAAACACGCTGCTACTACAAACCATTCCGACTTGCAGTTCGAGGGATTTACCTTGGCATCTCACTCCATCTTTCCTTTTCTCTCCGCCTCTCCCTCTTTCTGTCTCTCTCCCTCTCTCTTTGCTGGGAGAAGGACGAGGGAAGGGCCGCGTGGAAACGGAGTGAGAAGTGGAGAGACTGGAGAATAAAAAACGAAGGGTTTCGGGATTTGGTAGTGGCGTGGGAGAGAGGCGCCTGCCGAGGAGAGAGAGAGAGAGGCAACTGCCCAATTTTCTCCATGGCTGGTCATGCGGCCGCCCTCCTCTCCCCTCGCCCGCCCGCCTCCGCACTTGCCTCTAAAAACCGAGAGAGAGGAAGAAATACATATTTCTCTCACTCCACTTCCGGTCCACCTCTCGCATTTGCGCTCCCCGTCTCTATGCGACCGTGCAGTATTTTATTTCGTCCTCGGTTTCTCTCATCCGCGCCCGTGTTTTTTCTCTCTTTGAAGTCGTTCCTTTACTCCTCTGTCAGATCCGTTTCAAAACAGCAGTAAATTGTTTTTACCTCGCTTCAACATTTTTACCAAACAGTACACTCATGCACACAACGTATATACATGCATTTATGATGGTTGAGTAGGAAACAAAAGACTTTATAAAAACGCACGCGCGGATGGATGGCTTGTTTCGAAATGAAATGGAAAAACCGACGATGCGAATACCGAAGTGCGAAACGCTTTTCAAGTTTCAAGAGAGAGGAAATTGCATCTGAGATAATTTTCCCATTTGTATTAAAAGTTAAGGAACAAGAAACGCAAATCCAAAAATGTTAATGCACTCGCTGAAACTTAAAAATTGCGGAAGATGTTACTCATCCCGAAAATGAGTTTTAAATGCGCACGATTAGAGACCAAGCACGCAGCGGCAGAAACTGTTAAACTATAATTTAGCGAACGTCAGCTCCATAACTCCAATCTCAGCTTGCAAAATTTGAATTATCTCGTTGGATTTTGGATGTCATCGTATTAAAAAAAAACTCCCTCGCCATCTCCAGCCCGCATCAGGTTCGCCAAACGAGGCCTCACGTTATTCTGCCGAAGAGCGGAGGTGCGTGCTAATGCCCTAGCCGTTAAAAATGAAAGCGAGACCGTGAGAATTGGCGGGCGCTGAAGTTGGCTACAATTAGGGCGCTCCCACGAGGTGAGGATAAAGACGACGCTTCGCATGGGAACCACACTCCGAGCGGCGCCCAAGTGACACGCGAGGCCTTCTGGCCACTCGGAGGCCCATCGAGATGGAGGCCGCCGTGGGCGACTCTTTCACCAACGAATTCCCACAGCGCCTGCGATTGCGCCCTCTCCCCCGATAAACATTTCCGTCCCCTCCACCGACACCAAATGTCTTATAACCCCCACCTCTTGATTTCACGGTCTCCCTCCCATTACCGCCTCTTCCCCATCCAACGCCCCCCTCCCCAATCCTTCCAACTCCTATCCTAACTCATACCCTAAGAGAGAGAGAGACCCCACCCAATTATCGGCTGCATTGATTGGCCTCTCGTCTCTAAACCCTTTAACTCCATGACAGGAAGCGACGGCTCCGGTTTTTTTGCATCGTTTTTTTCATTTCCTCTCCCGCACCAAGGTTTCCATATTTGTCGACACTTTTTATTTCCGCCGACGAAATCTAGAGAGCGTCCCCATCGGTTTCTGCTCGTGCGTACGATTTATTTCCGCAACCTCCCTCCCTATTACTTTCTCGTTCCCTCCCCTCCCTCTCTCTCTCTCTCGCTCCCTCTCTCTCGCTCCCCCCCTTCCTCCATCCCCTTCTACCCTTTCTGTCCCCTCTCTTTCGCGCCCTCTCTTCCCCCTCTGCTTCCTCTCGTAAAACCTCTCCTCTTCCCTCTTCACCTTCCCTCCCACGCCGTGAGAATAAAGAGAATGAAAAAGCGGTAAAGATAACAGCGGAGGGGGCGAATGACGATGGGAGGAAAGCGAAGGGGGAAGGAAGAGCCGAAGATAATAGCGAAAAATCTGATGTGGCCAACACATGACTTTCTCCATATTTGGGGTATAGATATTTAATTTATTATGAATAGCATTATGAGGCAAAATTATTATTTCGTATCGTAAAAGAATACAGTCATTCTTATTGCCGTTAATTATATTTTGAATATGTTTACAGAATTCACCGCTACATGGTGGTGGTGCTGTATACTGGAAATTACGAAAAAGTTGAGTATCTCCGAAATGGATGGTTCTACGAAAATTTGCTTCAAACAAAACTTGGAAGAAATGTTATTCTCTACAATTTTGGTCCTCATGAAGATTACCAATAACGATGTTCTTAAGGAGAAAACCGAAAAACCGGTTATTTATAAATAACTCCTACACAATAACTGCTATAGAAAATTCTTTCAAATGAAAGTTGTATAAAATTATATTCTCTATAACTTTTGTATAGAATTGTATATACAATAATAATGTTTTAACGAAGAAATATCGCAAAAACCGAATCGGGTTTCGAATAAAGCTCGACTTCCGTTTAACCGTTATTGTCCCAAAACTAATCAGTTATTTTTAGGGCTGTCAATTTTTTTCGATTTTTTTCGAAAATCGGTAACTCGACCGTCGAAAATCGAAAAGTCGGTAAGTCAAAGTCGAAAATCGAAAAATCGAAATCGATTTTTACCGAAAAGTCGAAATCGATTTTTTTACCGAAATGTCGAAATCGATTTTTTTTACCGAAAAGCCGAAATCGATTTTTTTACCGAAAAGTCGAAATCGATTTTTTTTACCGAAAAGTCGAAATCGATTTTTTTACTGAAATGTTGAAATAGATTTCTACTGAACTATTGAAGTCGGTCTTCTGGATGTCTACATCGATTTTCTCAAAAAAGCCTACAGTATGTGATCGTGGAACGAAGTGACACCGCATCGTGTCCGTTGTCTATGGTAACCCGATGTGCTACGGATCTGAAATTTGGAATGTAGGTAGAACTCCGGGTGAAACAAGTTCGAAAAATAAAATTCTGAAATTCATACTCCAGAACAGACATATAATGTAATGGTGAAGGCTCACTTATAAATACTGCTCCTACTATTTTATTTTATTTGGAGTAAGATTAAGTAATGATTAAGTTATAATTAAGTAAAATTAAGTAATGTATATGTATGATTGTAGCAGTAAATGTAAATCACCTTCTGTGTTTTTCATCCTATTATGAAAATATTACTGCTGGAGTCGAAATCGATTTTTTTTACCGAGGAGTCGAAATCGATTTTTTTTACTGAACTGGGGAAGTCAGTCTTTTGGATGTCTATGTCGTTTTTCTCGATTTAAAATGATTAAAAAACACTATTTTTTTTCGATTTATAATAATTAAAAAACATACTATTATGGAAATCATTCGATTATGGCAATCTCTACACAAAGGATGCATCGAGGTTTGCATCTCTTCCATTTTCCTTTCTTTCATTTTCTCATTCCACAAAAACAATCAAGGCGGTTTGACGCTGATACCCCACTGCCCTTTGGTCTGACAAATACCATTATAAATAAAAAATAAAGGATAATTAAAGCGGACAATTGCAGATGGACCCGTGGATATTCAAGGCTATTTCGGACCTTACCGTTTCCCAGCAGGCGACGTTTTCATCTTGGCGGTGAAATAAGAAACGGCAAATTCTTCTAGGATTTGAAAAGGAAGCACTTTACAGTAATCCTTGTTCGTAAGCTGCATTTTATGATTACAGCAGTAATATTTTCATAATAGGATGAAAAACACAGAAGATGATTTACATTTACTGCTACAATCATACATATACATTACTTAATTTTACTTAATTATAACTTAATCATTACTTAATCTTACTCCAAATAAAATAAAATAGTAGGAGCAGTATTTATAAGTGAGCCTTCACCATTACATTATATGTCTGTTCTGGAGTATGAATTTCAGAATTTTATTTTTCGAACTTGTTTCACCCGGAGTTCTACCTACATTCCAAATTTCAGATCCGTAGCACATCGGGTTACCATAGACAACGGACACGATGCGGTGTCACTTCGTTCCACGATCACATACTGTAGGCTTTTTTGAGAAAATCGATGTAGACATCCAGAAGACCGACTTCAATAGTTCAGTAGAAATCTATTTCAACATTTCAGTAAAAAAATCGATTTCGACTTTTCGGTAAAAAAAATCGATTTCGGCTTTTCGGTAAAAAAAATCGATTTCGACATTTCGGTAAAAAAAATCGATTTCGACTTTTCGGTAAAAATCGATTTCGATTTTTCGGTTTTCGACTTATAAAACGGCGGTCGAAAATCGGTTAGTAGAATCGGTTTTCGAAAATCGATTATTGACAGCTCTAGTTATTTTTGCTCATGCTAAAGTGTTATTTATGAAATTTGGTAACGATGTGTCAAGTACTTTTTGAGTTAGAGCGTCCACAATCACATACACACACATCATTCCGAAAGTAGTCTAAACGTGTTCTAGGGACCTCAAAACGTGTATTTCCGTTGAAATCTCGAAGTCGACTCTTTTCGTGATCACAATACTTTCCCATTACTTCGTATGGAGAAAGTAAAAATGTAGAAAATATAACGTCCTACATCTTTTATTTCAAACAATTTTCAATAGCAGTTATTGTTTAGGAATTATTTGTAAATATCCGGTTTATCGGTTTCCGTCTAATATCTCCTTAAAAACATCGTTATTGGTAATCTTCGAGAGGACCAAAGTTGTAGAAAATAATATTTCTTCCAAGTTTTGTTTGAAACAAATTTTCGTAGAACCATCCATTTCTGAGATATTTTGCATTTTCTTAATACCAGTATACAGCGCCAGCACCATGTAGCGGTGAATTCTGTAAACATATTCAAAATATACGAAATTTACGGCAATAAGGACGACTGTATTCTTTTACGATACGAAATGATAATTTTGCCTCATTATGCTATTCATAATAATTTAAATATCTATACCCCAAATATGGAGAAAGTCATGTGTTGGCCACATCAGATTTTTTATGTTTGTGATGCGTAACAGTCTTTGTTAGTGTCTACCTTCTGTAGTATATGTGGTATAAACAACGATCTTTTCCACATCCATTACGTTCTTCTTCTTCATAGTTTGTGTGTACGTGCGTGTGGGTTATTACATCTTGTATTCTTGCATTTTGAATTGTTAGTCCTCTCTCCATTAGAATAAAATATATTTTCAAAATGATAAATAGTTATCTAGCTATTTCTTCCTGCTGTTCAACAATGATACTGCTTTGAAATTCATTTATAAGTTTAATTAATTGTGAATGAATGTGCATTATGTAAGCAAGAGGAACTGTATTCTGACACGTTCCGTGTGTGAATTGCGTAAGTTGTTTTTCTTAAAATAATAATCCAAGACATTTTTTCAGAAAAGAATAAAACTCGTGCCAAAAAGTATGTACTTCATTGTCAAAGATTTTTAAAAAATGGCAGCACAGGGATTCAAACCTCAAAAAAACAATCATCAGCATCGTAGTGTAGCGTCTTAGCCACTCGACCGCCCCGACAACCTAATAATCAGTTCTTCGCTAAGGGGTTTTAAGAGGCGCAGTAATCTTCAATAAACATTGACCCCCGATTTCTAGCGAACTAGTGTCTATGGAGCCAAAAGCCGAGACACGTGTCTGTTTATTTTTATCATTTTATCTACCAGCGAAGTTTGGTCACGGTTCGTGACATCGATGTCTGGTCCTCCCCTTGTAAGTTATTTTTCTTCGTTAATATGAGCATCAATTACCACAAAGTTCAGCCAAATTCCTTGTATTTTAAAATGTTGCATTTTGCCACACTTTTCTGTTTTTTCTTTTTTGCGTTTTCCTTCGATCGCCTGGAATATAGGTATTTATTATTCAACGGTAACAAGTTTGTCGTGATAAATTAGGGTTGAAAACAAATTAAAGACTACACAGAAAACAGTGGCACTTGAGGAATAATCGTATCCATGATTCCGGCTTCTCCTAAGAACCTATGTCTCAAGCGCCCCCTTAAATAACCACCTGTCTCCATCGAGTGGTTGCTACTTATACTGTCCTACAATCAGACAACTCCTCCGATTCCACCATATCTTGCATCGCTCCGCACACCAGTAACTCATCGCACTATTAAAGTTCGACCTAATGTAATCTATGATAAACAAACAAAGGAATGAAAATAAGAAGGGAAATTATTCTTAACTCTATTTGCAATGTGAAACTTACACACATGTGGTACATAAAAAAAAGTTCTTTGGAAAACAGCTGAAGGATGTGTGCATTTTCAAGTGTTTTCAATGTAGGCCATCGAACCGGAACCGAACCGAAAACCCGAACCGAAAAAAACGATATTTTTGTCCGGAGTAGAACCGAACCCGAACCGATAAATAAATGTGTTGAACCCGAACCGAATAGGTATATAATTTAAACTCGGAATATTCAATTTTATATTGGATGTTAATCGTTACTAAAAATAGGAATAAAAATTTTATGTATATGTTATCTCCATCAAAATATTTAACTTATCGGTGTGAATAACGAAGTGTTGCCAGCATTAAGGAAACGATAAATCATCCAGCGTGGAATAAGTAAGTCTCATTTTCTATATATGTACTTTAATTTCAAGAGAATATTTCGTACAGTGAGAAATTAATTCAAAGTAGTTCATTGCTGTGGCTTTGATGCAACTACTTGCTTATTTGATAATGATATCATCGAAATCAAAGCAAAGTTTCTAGCGTCATTTCTGTTTTAAATGCTATTTTCAAGAATCTTCCATTTATCCTGTTCCTTTTAAGTTAGTGTCAATGAATATTTTCTTTGTGTGTTTGCAAAATTCCGTCATAGTAAATTTGTATCATGTTAATAAACATTTCTCAGCCTTTCCGGATTCTCTGACGCTCAATTTCCGTGGGCTTCATCCTTATAAAAATTTTATAAATTTTTTCATGCATTTACGTGATCGTTGAATGAAAAAATACAGCCGTGCATTTACAGTTTTTATAATATGAGCAGTGCACGTGATCTATAAAACGTTAATAAAAATAACGTAATGTCTTATTCAACTTACTGACACTATTGAGACAACGCGGTCTCTTATTTTGCCGCACGATTTGTGAATTAAAAAAATTAATAATTCATTATTAGGCATTCCAGCTTGAACGCATAATAGCTTCGGTCTGTCCGTTCTTCTATCCGGATGCAATTCTTTTCTTCGTAGCTATTCAGCGGATTTTAATGAAATAGAGTACTAAAGACTAAGCACAGTAAATTAGAAAATGAGATGGTTTGCATAACATAATAAGTTTAGAATACTCTATCGCAGGAAACGTGCGTATTTGCAGTCCAACTTACACTTTCCTATCCTGATGAAATCATTTGCGAAGCATGTAATGTTTGTAGTTATTCAATTCTACATAAATCTAAATAAAACACATACTAAATAATGACATTTGAATAATTTATTTTCGTGTTTGAATATTAGCTTTTTAATATCACTGTTGTTACAGTGAAGATGTATTTGATTTAATTAGAAAATTACGTAAATTAATGAAGCAGTTCTTCAAAGTTTCCTAAAAATATTTAAGGTGGGAGCGAAAAAAACCGGTTCGAACCGGTTCACCGATGGTTGCCGGAGCGAAACCGTATCCTAACCGAAATTTTGTATTTTGAGTGAACCGGAACGAAAACTGGAGCGAAAAAAATTACGGTTCGATGCCCTATGTCAATGTAAGGTTAAATTTGAGGGCATTCGTAAACATTCGGTGGGAGTCTTAATGCGTCTGTAGTGTTCTTTTTGTTAACTTTTTCGTGACCGTGATCCCTCCAATCAAGGTCGGCCGTCGGTAATGACGAGTCAAGAGGGTTGCCCGGGGCGCCCGAAGAACTGGGGGCGTTATCCCTATCCCTATCATACATTACGTTCAGGATAATAAATGTTGGACACCAATTTATGCCACGTGACAGGCTGGAATCTAGATAAATTTCCTTTTGCTGCTATCAATAAATTTAGGCAGTATTGAATAACTTAAAATTTTATTTTGAAAATACCTTGGGAAAGGGAGAGGGGGAAGGAGAGATAACAGGAGAGGGGGCGGGGTGACGCCAAATCTGTCTATCGGGCTCGAAGCGGACAAGTCAGACATTCTCCGTATGTCAGCATTAAAGCCGAAAATGGCAACCGCCAAGTGATGTACACCAAGGCAAAACGGAGACAATGTTCACGCGACTCTAACACAATATGGACAGACAGCTCGCCGCGGTTTTTTATCTCTGCTTAAGCCAAGGATTGGTTTCCACGACGAACAGACGCTATTTTTCAATGATCCTTAATACGAAAACTGATAAGATGGTCCCGTCTGGCGCAGCAAAAGTAAAAACCACTCTAGTCGACAGAAAGCAACATTTTTGACCTAATCTCCGGCACACGTCTATTCGATATAGTCAATCTGAAGTATTTTGAGAGATCATAAGGGTCGATCCAATTACAGTAGAAAATATGCCTCCCCTTCTGCCCCAGGCAAACTCTCGCAGCAGCCCCACTCGAAGAGGGGAGTGGGAGGGAAAGGGAGAGAGAGAGGAAGTGCCCTCCATCCGCCTTGCATCGTAACAGCCGCTTTCCTTTTCAGATTCCCCGGATCCAGCCATTAGCGGCAGCCAGCCAACCCAACCCCGGCTCTCTCGCTCCCACTGACAAATTGGCTCCTCTACATTTGCAGTAATGCGATTTGTATTTACATAGCCTCCCGACGAAACATACCATTAGAAAGCTTCCTCGGGATGCCAATGGTTTGCGAAATAATAAAAACGCGATAAATCCATTACGGAGTCTCCGAATATATTTTTCCCACTTCTGCGGCGAATGGGGTCCGAGGATAACGTTCGCCGTTATGGAATCACCGTTCGCAAGAATAAAAGTACTTCCTTCTGACAGGAACGTCTATTTTTGTACTTATGAATAGTTGTAGTATTTTTATTGGAAAAAAATAAGTAACTTAAACGTATTATATATTTTATGTAGGTACTCGTTTATGCAATAAAAATGAATTATTATATTCATCCTATCTTATGATCTCCATGAGATAGATACCGATCTTAGATGTTTCTTTCCTCTCCCCTCCCCTCCCCCTCCCCTCCCCTCCACCTCCCTCTCCGTCTCCCCCCTCCACCGCCGCCGCCGCTTCTCCTCCTCCTACGGTTTCAATAATTTCTAATTTATTTTGTTGTTAAAAATTTCTTGGTAAAACGTTTTCATCGTTTCGAAACATATTTTAGCTGTTAACTTCAGCAAAAGAATATCCCCGCCTATTGTAATGATCCAGTAAATATAAATAAAGCACTCTGGATGTAAAATTTTTGGATTGAAACTTCCAGGAAAAGTTTGTTTCACCATTTGATTAATACTGGGAGGTCATTTTATTTGCGCTTTGATTAAAAAATACGTATAATAATCGCTGTAATTTGAGACTTGAACAAAAAAACAGCAAAAATAATAGTCATTCTCCTATCGTCGATTTCCAATTCCGCGTCATTGACACATTGTTGAAGTATTATCAAAGGAGGGAGAGATACATAGATAGATAGATAAATGTCATTATTTTCAGGGCGAAATTGAGATCATAAGGTCTTCCATTTAAGGGAGAGAAAGGGAAAGTGGCAGGTAAGAAGGGAAAGAGATGAGAGAGAGAGAGGAAAATTTTGCATCAACAACATTTGTAAAATATGGTTATTTCATTGATTTATTATTTATTTTACAAATATTTGTTGTCTTTCTATTTTAAAATCAAGCAAAAACAGATAAATACCTACATTAAATTAGATGAACCGTTATTTTTTATGGGCATTTACGCAAACGATATACAAATTAGCCTCTGTAAATAGAAATGTATATGGCATATGTCGAGTGATTAACGACTTCTGTAAGAGAAGCAGAACGTTTGGCTTGTGCATAAAAATTAAGTGACCGGATTAACTTCAACACAGATGTTAAAGAGATATCACTTAGAAAATAAGAGAGAATAATAACAAATACAACCAATTTTAAACAAAAATGATTCTTAGTGAATTTTTAATATTGTTAAGCCAATATCTGCAGTATTATCAACAATCAAAAACTCAACCAAATTTAAACGTCGAACACGATTTTAATCGAAAATTGCATTAAATTCGAGATGGTTTTCGTTCGGAGAATACCTTTTCAATAAAATGAGACGAACCACGTTGCAAGCGCTTCTGGTTATTTTTTAATCCACTCACACAAACTGACGGATCTCATTACGTTATAAATTTCGGACGTGTATTTCATATATACATTTGATTCTGCATATAACTTTCAGCAAATTATTACCTGTGACGTATGATTTGCGCTATAAAATGTCCCAATTACATATTTTTTTATATAAATCACACACGAAAATCCTACAGATATAAAACGGCGGAGTTAAATTTTTTTATGGCTATACGAGCATTATATGTAATACATTTCATTAAATCGTAATTTGAGTTCGATGATTTCTTTTTTTCATTTACTGAGTTATGATTCGTTGTAATTTTCGTACGATAATTTCAGCCAGCAAATAAATATCACCAACTAAAACTTCCGGATTCATTATTTAATTTTACCATTGGTTATGCAATTGTATGCTCGTTTATCTTTAATATGAGTATTCCGCTTTGAGAAAAATCAACATTTTGTACGACTTTATCCGAGTTCCGACATTTTTCCGATTTAACCCTCGGCCTAGACTTGGAGTACAGTCTGCGAAAAAGGCAAAACTTTTACTCGACGGTAATTTTCTGAAATTAGAGCAAAATTGCTAAAATTATGCATACTATCCTTCAAACGGGTAAAAATGTTTAAGTTAAACTTAGAAAATTGGTAATTGGAAAATTGTAATTTTATATTTTTGTATAACATTTTATTCATGAGCATATATGTAAATATATTGTATAAATGATAGCGACAAATATTTTGTTCAGAGTCAGTTTGGTTACTTTATTGTCAGACCTCGCGCGAAAGAGTTATATTTTATGTTTCCGGTTTCTACAGTTCTTTGTATTCACTTCCGCGCCTTTATTCTTTTCTGTTCTGGAATGCAAATAAGTTTTGTAATTACCTCACGTAGTTATCATCATTTAAAAATATATAATGCTTGTGATTTCCGCGTCACACTTTCAGGGCGATCACTTAGACGATTCGTAAAAGAGCGGCAAATTTAAATAATAAAATAATTGTTCCCACTCCATATAATTATCTCATTCCTTCCGTGCTCTCTAGCTCGGGGGTTCTGAACCTGGTGCTCGCGAGCACCGCTGTGCTCACTGGAAGCCTGATGGTGCTCTTTGACCCCCTGACTGTGCTCTTCAACGGTGCTCAATATCGTACTTCTTAGGCCCAATAATTTAATTTTCTCGGTCGATATCTTTCTAAAGGTATTGAAGATCATTAATAATAACTTTGATTGGTTAGTTTGATTTTATTCATGATCATTACTACACTTGAGGAAGTGTAGTGGTGCTCTTTTGATATTCTAGGATACAATTTGGTGCTCGCTTGATGTTCTAAGATAAAACTTGGTGCTCGCCACATCGAAAATTTGGAAAGCCCTTCTCTAGCTAATAATTCTATGGGACGACCAAACAAACCGGCGAATCTTATGGTACGGGCTAAACAACACCCCATTGGAGAACATGTAGTCGCATATACGATATTACTTAGAAAATTACATAGAAAATTAGGAAAATTATGGGAAAGGAAGCAAAGCGAGCTTATGTAACGCTAAAATGTCTCAGTTTATTTTTTGCCCAATATCAGGTAAAAACCTCACCGAATCGCCACACATCCGAATGGTGAGTTAAGACACTATTACAATTCTCTAATGATGACGTACGATTTGTTTATTATCATAAGTGTGTTTCAAGAATCTAGCTTCTCTGGGGTAGACTTTTTCTGGAAGCGTATTCAGATAATACTTTACACAATGCAAATAGCAGGTTTCTCACATTTTTCTATACTAATTCATCCTATTCGGTCTAAAAATAATAAATTCTCGTTGTCTACACGGATAAACTGACGAATATGCATATACTACGAAAGATAGCGACAAATAGTAACTCCTAGATATTAATGCTTGGATATCCCAGCTTATCGATTTTATATTCGACATCCATCTATCTGTCTTTCCGGAAAGTTATGATAGAAGAGAGAGGAAAGGCGAGAGATTGTATGCGTGTATGTGAGTGCGTGTGGAAAAGTGAGAGAAAAGCATTCGGGGGAAAGACGAGGCGGAATGAGAAGAAAAGAGACGCTGGGAGGGAGACAGCGAGGGCTGATGGATGTTACTTGTCACCAAGGTGACACCCGAGAGGTGCAATCAAAGCAATGAATTCCTCGAGGGGTCCTACTCGAGAATGACGGAAGGAGGTGGAGTATTTCACTCCAGCCGAAGAAAGAGAAGAGTTACGGGATTGCTGTTTCAGAATAAGCCGAGACACTGACGAAGGCCACGTGTGACGCATTAAATCCTCTAAGAAAACCCCATCACAGTGCAAGACTCGAAGAGATGGACGTTGTGCCTTATTATCGAGGAGTCTAAAGTCAGGCATTAGGACTCTGATTTGTCGCGATTTCTCTCCAGTGAAAAATTAAAACGTTCAGAAGCAGGTTTTTTAACTTAACATAACAAAATCTGATGTGGCCAACATATGCCTTTCTCCATATTTGGGGTATAGATATTTAAACTATTACGAATAGGCAAAATTATTATTTCATATCGCAAAAGAATACAGTCGTCTTTATTGCCGTAAATTACGTATATATTGAATATGATTACAGAATTCACCGCTACATGGTGCTGGCGCTGTATACTGGTATTCAGAAAAAGCAAAATATCTCCGACATCGATGGTTCTACGAAAATTTGTTTCAAACAAAACTTGGAAGAAATATTATACTCTACAACTTTGTTCCTTACGAAGATTACCAATAACGATGTTTTTAAGGAGAAAACCGAAAAACCGGTTATTTATAAATAACTCCTAAACAATAACTACAATAGAAAATTGTTTCAAATGAAAGTTGTAGGAAATTACATACTCTATAACTTTTGTATAGAATTGTATATACAATAATGATGCAGTAACGGAGAAATATCGCAAAAACCGAATCGGGTTTCGAATAAACCTCGACTTTCGGTTAACCGTTATTGTCCAAAAACTAATCAGTTCTTGTGCTCATGTTAAAGTGTTATATATGAAGTTTGGTAACGATATGGCACGTACTTTTTGAGTTAGAGCGCCCACAATCACATGCACACACACGCACACATCGTTCCGAAAATAGTTTTTAAGGAGATATTTGATGGAAACCGAAAAACCGGTTATTTATAAATAATTCCTAAACAATAACTGCTATGGAAAATTGTTTCAAATGAAATTTGTGCAAAATACATTCTCTATAACCTTTGTATAGAATTGTATTGTATGAGTTAGAGCGCCCACAATCACATACACACACACGCACACACACAGACATCTTTCCGAAAATAGTCAAAACGTGTTCTAGGGACCTCAAAACGTGTATTTTCGTTGAAATCTCGAAGTCGATTTTTTTCGTGATCACAATACTTTCCCATTACTACGTATGGAGAAAGTAAAAATAAGGACGTTTCTGTAAAAATCTAGCAACTCTACGCAAACAAATATATTTAATCGTTTCAGCTGTACGTATGATCGAATTTTAAATGAATTAATGCCGCAGTAGAATTTTAATTTAACTCCACGTTTAAAACGAGTCGGCCTTGGCTTTTTTTCTCTCGCTTCATAACTACTGCGCAAAAATCAGGCGTTTTAGAAAAGCAAACAAAGAGATCACTACTGTTAAATTAGTGATACAAATATACCACATTCCAAATAGTACGTCAAATCATAGCTTCTTATTTAAGCAAACATGGGAAAACGTTTTGAGACCTAACACCACAACAGTAGAAGAAAAAAATAAAATCCCCACGTTAAAACTAGGTTCACTTACCAATTGAACGGAAGTACGCATGACGTTTTTAAAATGCAATGACATGTTATTTATGGAACTTGCCAAGCACCCGCGTCCCATTGGTCATCTAACACTGATTTAGAGAGGCCCAGAAGAAAAGTTTACAGAGCAAGACAACAAACTTCACACCGAGGGACCAGTCGAGAAAAGGATTGGTTCGGGTAAATTACCCTGGCGAACAATGGACAAGGCCCAGTCGAGAATCCTTTTTACTGCCCCTCATAAAAACGAAAGAAGAGAGCCATTTTGGACTTAGGGCCGATAGAAAGTTGCACGTTCGGAGTCAAAAATCCTCAGATTGCGATATGAGGGAGTTTTACGACCGGTGCTAACGGAAAACTCTTGGAAAAGTATCCTCTGCTCGACCAATATTACACTCACCGTTCTCGAGAGAATGAATTTCGATTTTGACATAGGAGGGTTCAAAACAACGCTCTCGGAAGCTTATTTGGAAAACTAAGAAACTTCACGAAATTGCGCGACTTACAAATAAGACGAGGTACAAGGAAATTTGTATATGCTGCTATTTAATTCACCTAAAATTTATCATATATTGGAAATAGGCGCTAATGAAAAATTTTATCCAAAAGAAGTGTAGGAAGAAGAGTAGAACATAAAATGAAAGATGTAGCACATTGATCGAACAAATTTCCACACCAAGAAAACTTCCTTTAGAAAAATCTAATGAATTGATATGAATATTGATGAACCAAAGACTATGAGTAGGAAAAGTATTTGTTACTAAATTTTTACAAATTAAATTCAATAAGAAGATTCAGGAATGAATCAGGCAGAGCGGCCGGTTAACTATATTTATTTTTACGATTATTATAATATGTATTAAAGAGATTCCAGATTCATAAACAAATGTATGTCCTCAAAACAAAGATTGAAAACTATTTTTTTAAATAAATAACGAACGTTGCAGCGTGCGTTTCCACCTCCGCCATCGTGGGCAGAGCCAGAGATACGGTTTCAAGACTTATTGTACTGCGTCCAACTCTATTCGAGCGTACATCAAACTTTCGCGGACAAACAGAAGGGAATGAAACAAATGATTTGGCTTGGTTTTTCGTAAACTCGCTATAAAAATCAATATATGTACACCAAAAGATCACCATTTATCCACTAAGAGAATCCCGTTTCTCGCCATTTTCAACATATTACACCTACTTATGAGCTAAGGGCTCACGTTTTCCTTATGAACCTTGCAACCAAGTACTATCTCGGGTCCAGTACTTTGAAAAACACAGCCTAGTCCACCCGAAAATAATAATTAACCCCACGTCACCTTCCGCCTCCCTTCTCCAATCATCAGAATCCAGCTCTCCTAAGTTACGCCTCTTTCCATCCACATCGCTAACAACAACTTGACACGCTTTCCTTACTTCGCGCTCACAGTCAAAAATACCTCAGAAACCCCGAGTAAAATGAAGGTACAAACGAGTTATCCAGTTTTTTACTTGTGGAAAAATATTAAATAGAATTATTTAACTCTATCAAATAAACATATAATATAAGATAAAGAACTAAATGAACGAAAAAAAACAAAAAAGGAAAATATTTCTGAAACTTATTGACTAATCAATGCAAATTCTAAAATTCTCTTCTGGTATTTTTCATGTTTATAAATTTCGCAAATAAATAAAATAAAGTCATTGACATACATATTTACTAACTAAAGCCCCGTATTTATAATATATTGACGTTTCTTACACATGAGATATATATACCTATATATATATACACACACACACACACACACGAAGGCAATTCAAAAAGAAAGAGAAATTCCGCGTAAAATCCTTGTAATTTGTCATACAGCGCTCTTACGGGCATCATGCGTACCACATACTGAGACAAGTGTAAACATGTTGTGAGGTAGCCGCTTAGTTCAGTGTAGCTTGTATTATCGTTGTGTAAACATGTCCGTTCCGCTTTCTGATTGCTCTGTCGTTGATCAACGTGCGGTCATTCAATTTTTGTGGTCAGAGGGGGCAAAACCCTTCGAGATTCATAGGAGAATTTTTGCACAATACAGAGAAAACTGTATTACGCAAAGAAAGGTGTACCAAAGCGTCGTTGATGAAGACCGCTCGGGCCGTCCGACAACATCACTTACGGCGGACAAGATTCAAGGTATTAATGCTCTGATCCAAAATGATAGACGGCTTTCTGTCCCTCGTATAGCCGAAATGTTGGACATCAGCTGTGGATCTGCAGATTCCATCATCCATGATAATCTCGGGTACCACAAAGTTTGTGCAAGTTGGGTGCCAAAGCAGCTTACGAATGAGCAAAAACGGACACGCTTGGAAAAGTGCAAGCAATTCTTGCAGCGGTATCGTGAAGGAGGAGAGTCTTTTCTGCAGCGTATTGTCACAGGGTGCACCACTATTAACCAAAAACTAACGTCAAAGCATGGAATGGAAGCACCCAACATCGCCCACGACCAATAAATTCAAAACCGTTCCTTCTGCCGGCAAAGTGATGTTGACGCTGTTTAGGGACGTTAATCCTCGAACACTACCTGGATCGTGGACAGACGGTGGATAGTGCACGGTATTGCACTATGCTGGAAGAGAAGCTGAAACCCGCAATTCGCAGTAACCGCAAAGGAATGCCTTCTAAATGAGTTGCCTTGCACCACGACAATAATAGACCTCACACGGAAGTTAGTAGACCGATGAAGAAAGGTGTGTTAGAGGTGGATGTATTGTAGGTGAAGGAAAGTATGGGGTGAGAAAGAGGATTGGAGGGAGTCAGGTCCATTGGTCCAGATGAGAAAGAAGTCGACAATAAATCTCAGCCACAATAGTGGTCTCATTACCCCCCTCCCCCATATCCCCCCTAGTGTGTCACTTCAAACAGTACACGTCTCTCCGTTTCTGAAGAATGGCGTCAGCCCGAAAGCTCCAAATTTGTGTTGTTTTTCGTGTTTTACTGTTTTTCGTGTGTCTTCAGGACCCCCAGCGGCTCTACAATTTAGGTGTCAACTGGGCTCCCTCCAACACCTTGTTGCCACCTTTACCTTTTCTTTTTGTTAAAGCATTATATATATATATATATGGCAACAAGGTGTTGAAGGAAACCCAGTGAACACTTACCGGAAGTAGGGCCGCTGGGGTGTTGGAGAGACACATTTGTAGAGGTTAGAGCTTCCGGGATGATCCCTTCGTCAGCACAAGAGAGACACAACTGATATATATATATATATATATATATATATATATATATATATATATATATATATACATACACACACACACACACACAGGGCCGGCCAGTGAGATTTGATAGGTTTGGGCGAGATTTGATTTGGCCGCCCATAACAAATCAAAATTTCCTTGCGATCTTTTTACATTCTCATATACGAAGTATATTGAGAAAGTATTGTAATCGCGAAAAAATTCGACTTCGAGATTTTTACGGAAATACACGTTTTAGGTGTTGCTGAGTCCGAAGAAGTGGTTTTCGCAATGCTGTCTGTTACTGGCTCTAAAGCCTAAACGGTAGAGCTAAAATGAATGAAATTTCGTACTTAGGCATTATATCATACTGAGTAGAGTATATATAGAAATGGTTGGCATTGCCCAATAATTAAGGAAGTTTATTCTGCGCATTTTTAACAACAATATGATTTTCTCAAAAACAGCTATAACGATTTTGATCAAATTTCGTACAGTTACTTGAGTTTACGTCTTCAATAATACCAAATAGCTCATATTTCTCAAAAAATGAATATAAGGCTAGTTTATTCTGGGCAACTTTAACAACAATTCGATTTTCTCAAAACCGGCTAGAACGATTTTGATAAAATTTCGCAAAATTACTTAAGTATACGTCTGTAATAATACTACGTATTTCAATTTTCTCAATGAATGAATGTAAGGCTAGTTTATTATTGGGCAACTTGAAGAAAAATTGGATTTTCTAAAAACCGGCTAATATTATTTTCATTTTCTAAAGATAACTAAACGACGCTTTAGTATATGAGAAAGTTTGTACAATGTATGTTGTACCGATTTTTTTATAGGATAGGTTAGCTCTTTTTCCATGTGAATATTTACCTCGGCTTTCATTAACACCATCATACCGTCATGCTATTACACGGCAACTCTGTGACTACAGGAAATGATTTTCTTATTAGACATACGTAAAAGAATTGAGTCCACGGAAAATATTTTGTAAAATAATAAATTTTCGAAAGAGATATTATTTCGAAAAACATTCGCTTTTAAATAAGAAAAATTAAGAAATACATATTTATTTAAAAATTATTGAGAATTTGAAACATGGAGTAATACAAATGTCTAAAAATATACCTACAAATGTACCCTTCCTGACTTAATGGCAGCAAACACGGATTCATGCATCAATGTCAATATCGTTAGCGATATCACTCTCTAGAGAAATAATCGCGAGTTCACTCAATCTGTCCTCAAGTATTGTAGAACGAAGATTGTTTTTCATTAATCTTAGTTTTGAGAAGCTACGCTCTCCAGACTCAACTGTTACAGGGATCGTAAGCATGATTCTCAACGAAACATACAAATTTGGAAATAATGACTGAAGTCGATTACTACAGATGTAAATTTAAAATGCCCTTTAGGTCGTAGGATTTGCTTAATCTTCTTGACAATGCCCTTATTTCATCAAAAAGGTCATCGGCATCTATATCATTTTCATTGTACGTCAAAGCAGTTTCTAAATCTTTACAGCACTTACGTAGAATAATTTCATCAAAGTCATTATCATTAACAACATGAAACAAAAAACCAAAAACAGTATTATATTGCTGCAATTACTCTAATCTCTCATCGATAGAAACTTTAGCTGTATCGATAATAGTGTTGTAGAAACAAACCCTAAATTTTGTTTCTTGGTCGTGTAGTGGAGAATAATTTTTTAATTTACTTTATTTTTGCATGATCGAAGTTTCAGTTTATTTCTAAATTCAGCTTTCAAACCTATTGTTTCCGCAAGTTTTGCAGCTGTGTCCTTAAAACTTGAAAATTTGTCTTCGTGCTTCAATTCCTCAAGAAAGAATTTGGTACGTTTCAATGACTCTAGTGCTGTGACTACATCGATTGATACTCCTTGTAGACACTTGCTAGAAATATTAATTTCAAATAAAATTTCATATCGTAGAACAACAATAAATATAAATTTAAAGCAAAATACATCTTTAACCAATACTTTGGCTTCGATTCACCTTTTAACTCAATTTTGACTGGATAATGATCATCTTCAGCAATTGAAATCAGTGGTTCGTATATGTCGGCAATTTGATATCTAACTGCTTTCACTGCATCCACGTGACTTTCCCAACGCGTTTGACTCACAGACTTAAGGCTTAAATTTTTAACATTCTGTAGAAGAATTTCCCATAGATGTGTAGATGCAGAAAAGAAATTGTAAAGAAATAATGTCGAAAAAGAGGCAGTTCTGTTTTTACAATTTGCAGCATCATCGAGGGCTAAATTTAAGGAATAGATGCGCTATGCTGTGTTAAGGTAATGTTGCTAATTTTAGATTGTTCAACTGACCTTGTAAATACTGAATGCTGTGCTAATAATTTACTTTTCGAGTCACCTCTTTTTTCTAAGTTTTGAACTTAATGGATAATTCATTTCAAATGATGAATGAGCCTTGAAATTTCTTTCAGTGTTTCTCCATCTATACCGCCCTTCTTCTCCTCCAATTTATCTATTCCCCTCGCTCCCTACCGCAAAGTCATTCCAGCCAAGACACCCGGATCTTTGCAGCCTATCTTTTACATCATGCTACATTCCGGCCTAAAGAATTGATCTAAAAGGAAGGTAAAAGCAAACTACCTAATTCGCTCGTTTCAATCCAAGGCAATCAATGATAATAATATTAAACTTAAAGAACGCTGTTTTTGTGATCCTTAGTTAATTCTTTAAAAAACTAAAGGTTTTTATTTAAGTGATATAAGGTTCAAGAAAGTTTGTGCTTACGAATGTTATTTCGCTTTAAACTTTCTTTATACAAATAAGCGAGCTCTTGAGAGTGAATAAAATATCAAAATGGAACATTTTCTAGAAGTTACTGAGACGAAACAACTTTTTACGTACCAAGATCTTATAGCAGAATTATAAACGAGCCTCGTATTACAAAATTCTGTTCCTGCTAATTATGTGGGCAAATTTCTTACAATCAACTATTTCGAACGTGCACTGGTCTTAAATGAATTGTCAAAGGTGTAATTACGATGAGCCTTTTGTAGCAATAGGCAGATTTTTTTGAGTAGAACTATTTTACAGTGTTTCATATGACGTCCTTGGCAGAGCTCGAATTCGCTATCCAGCCATTGGGAGCCAGGCACGCCAACTACCCCTGTAACGAAGCCGGCAATTTATAGCGTTGCGTAATTACGGCCCGCTGACGTATCCGCCTTACCACTATGAATTATTTAAGACATATATATTCGTCTATTTGCCAGGTGTCATTAGATATCATTAATGAAATATAAACGATATAATTTGGAATACATGGATGCAATATATTTTAATATAGGGGTATGGTACATTACACAACCAAAACATTGCTATAGTTAGTTCATTTTAACTTAATTTGAAAAGTCGTATGTGGCTCGCACAGTGATATATAAAACTTAATGAGACCCCTATAATAAAAAGTCTGGTGACGACTGACTTAGGGAAAGAAATGTAGCATTTTCTATTTCGATAACTTTTGTTGTTTTATTAAGAGTAATCCATATTTGTACGCAATAATGAGCGTTTCATTAACCAGTGTAAAGGTAGGTATCGTTCATCCGCTGTAGCTTACACAATCCTAATACCCCTACCTGGAATTTATAACGTACCTTCATAATATACGTGCCGCATCACAAAGAGTCACCACAACGGTACATTAGGAGAAGAGATTCCACGAATAAAACCTTCCACATTCTTCCTTTATCTAAATCTCTCGTCCTTAACTCCACCGACACACCATAGGGCCAGCAGCAGCCGGCAGAGGCAGCCCCACTCAATATTCCGTCCCAGAATGCAACTCGCCGCTTCAACATTTCCTTCCAGAAGTAGTCCACTATTGAAGAACGTGGCCCCTCTCCCCAACAGTCCTCCGTGTTCCGACCTTGACCACCTCAGGCCACATAAACAACAAAACGTTCGCCTTTTTTACCTTTTCTCTTCCCTTCCTCCCATCGCTTTACACTTTTATGCCACCAACCATAAGTTCGCCCGCTTCTCACTATGTATCAAGAATTAGGTTCCAAGAGAATAATAAAACGTTTCGGCGAGAGATTTGATGTGTGGCGCTGTGTAAACCCTTTATCTCACCAGATCAAATTCCTCTTCTAGAGAAAAAACCCCTCTCAAGGGTTTTAATCTGGCACTAAGAGATTTGTGAAGTTAGTACTTTGCTTTGTCACGACACATGCACTTAAATGGCGGGTTTTACCAGAATGGCATGAATATTGTGCGATAGACAGTAAATCAAAGAAATACTTGTTTACTGCAATTGCAAGCATACAAGAATCTTTTTAATACTGAAATGCCACTAATACTAAATATAACCTTATATTAGATAGTTGAACGTATATTACACGAAAACTTGCAATTAGTTTATAATTCTTTCACTGCTATTCCTTTCGAAACCTAGTTACATATTACAATTTGATCCTAATATTGCATGATTACTACATGCAACTACGATGCAAATGCTTCAAACAATGCTAAGAAAATACCCTCAATTAAAAATTCCAGCCAACCTAGATTTGCCTCCGTTCTGTTCGACAAGACACAACCTTACGTATGTGCTTTCACGAATCGTTGTTCTTTAAAACAAATCAGAAAATTATTCCTTATTACAATTCCATTCAGAGTTAACACGCTTTGGTACCCGACAGCCGAAAAATTTATGTCGTCCTCCAAAAGAATTGACCCATAATATATCTCTAATAATCTCATTGTAAACTTCTTACAGAACCGACGAATACTTATTCGTTTGGTATTCGTCGGCAATACAATGCGTGTAGACAGCTCGTAAACTTGGGATCGGATACGTGTGAGCATTCGGACTCTTTTTGCCCGCGCGTCGCCACTCCAAACCACCACTCCATTTCTGCTCCACGCCGCCCCATCCCGTCGCCCTCCTCCACGCCACCTCAGCCCCCCTATCCCACTTTTTCTCGATCCCTCACCCGACCCCCGTCCCTGCCGTGCACCTTTCTCCCTACCGTGTGCTCTCCAAGCGTACTTTTGATGCTGCCACCGAATCTAACTTCTCCCAACACGCATAGTCCACCCCCATAGAAGTAATCATAGATAGTGCTTCTAAATATCTATATAATTTTAGCTGAAACATTCATAATTTTGCATTATATTACTTAACATTTTTCTTATTAGAAAACTTAGAGCGGATAAAGTTCTAGTTTATATTCCTAGTAAACTAATAGGTACGGAATACATAATTTAAACATACATCGCCATAAGCCACCGTTCGTTCTCATACAGTGCTGCTCCATTGAGGAAGTTTAACGTGGCGCCAGAACTAGAGAGTAGATTCTAAAAAAGTAACCTTTTAGGATTTACTCTCGATGAATCACAGCCGATGACGTTTGTTTTGTAGCAGGAATGCACTTCTGGTTTTCCATATTTTTTTTGCTTTTGGTGTAAGAATTTTCAAGTTGACTTTAACCATAATGGAAACTCGATAGCTGTTTCTTCAATTGTTTATATTTCTGAAATAAAATAGTGGCGCAAATCTCTCGCTCTTTCTGACATCTATATCTACGAGTTACCCTGCAATTCTCCCAATTGTTGAGTGGCAGGGGGTGCAATGTAACCCAACCCATCTAAATGATTTCTCTCGCAGTTTTTGAATTTTCTATTGTGATCTCGTAATGACCTCGGAATGAACGAGCTTCGACAGAGCTCCGTACATCTATCGATATGACCTATTTTATCGGCACGATCGTTTCCACCTATGTACGTTAGGGATGAGCAAAATAAACTTTTTTTAAAAATCTGGTACGCCCTAGTGAAAAAAATTTCTTTTGGTCTCCTTACAGTGTATAAAAAATCTGAGCGAGATGTGACAATATCTTCGGGTTTCGCCAGGGCCTTAAAGATTTGTCAAAATCACTAAAATACGGCAAAATGCAAAGCGAACGCATTCGGTAATTTATTGTCATTTTAAATGGTAAAATGGCCTGATGAGCTCCGTTATCCGTTATCTCCCTCCGTTCGCCTGGAGGCCGTTCGAGGCAGGAAGATCAGAGAAGAAAAAAATAAGTCAGATTCAATATATTCAACAGGAAATAGACACTGCTGACAGTTCTTCTGTCACCGGATCGGACGATACTTCGGGTAGTGACTGTGAAGTCGCAGGGAGTGGTCTTCCAAGGAAAAAGTTCAGAGCTTAAGCCACTGCTTGCGAAAGAAGATGTGTCTCTGATACTGCAGGAGCTCTGATTGCCACATCTGTTCTGGAAGATATGGGCATCGTGACAAAAGATGACGTATCAAATGTAGTAGGTCGACATAAAGTCAGGAGAAACAGAAATTCTGTCAGACGCACTGTCAGTGAGGAACTACAAAACGAAGCTAAGTCTTTGCGGGGTCTATATTTAGACGGCCGCAAAAATATCACCAGAGTTTACGATAATAAATGCGTGCGGAACGTTCTCGAGGAACATATTTCAATTTCGGAAGAGCCCGGATCACATTATATCGGGCATATCACTCTGAACGGGAGGTCCACTGCTGAAAACATGGCGCAAAGCATGATAAAAATCTTTGGAGAAAAGTGGTTGTCGCCTTAATGAGTTGGATGCAGTTGGATGCGACGGCACATCAGCGAACACTGGATCGAAGGGCGGTGTTATTAGCCTCGTGGAGAAAGCTTGCGGACGGCCTCTACACTGGTTTGTGTGTTTGCTGCACTCAAACGAACTTCCGCTTCGCCATCTGTTTCAACGACTGGATGGACCTAACCACGGACCGCGAGAGTACTCAGGCCCCATCGGCAAAAGGCTTGCAAATTGTGAAAATCTCCCTGTTGTCAATTTCAAGAGAATCGAAGTCGATCTTCCGCAGGTTGACGTTGAATGCTTGAGCTTAGACCAGAAATATCTTCTAGATATCAGTACTGCTGTGACTTCTGGTGTGTGTTCTTCTGCTTTGGCTGAGCGAAGCCCAGGGACGTTGGCGCATTCTCGATGGCTCACAACAGCCAACATAATTTTGCGTCTGTATGTGGCGACGGAGAAACCTCAAAAGAAGCTGAAAATACTCTTACAATTTGTCATAAAGGTGTATGCAGGTCCTTGGTTTGCAATCAAGACGCTCAGCGATTGCACAGACGGTGCCCGCCACCTTTGGGGAATGATTCATTCACCAAGGTACCTTGACAAAAAGTTGAGGGTCATTGTTGACGAAGTAATTCAAAGGAACGGATATTTCGAGCACCCCGAGAATCTGCTGCTAACTATGCTGAAAGACACCCGAAGGGTCGTGCGGAGAACTGCCATCCAAGAGATCATCGAGGCAAGAAAGAAGACCCCAAGAGCTAAAGACGGATTGGTAACATCGTTCCAAGTACCCCCCCTCAATTTCAAAGCGGCGGACTACACGCAGCTTATTGACTGGAAGACTTGCACGGTAACAGAGCCACCGCTCACACGCAAGTTTTCTGAAGCTGAACTGCAACAAATGGTGGACAAACAGCCAGAGTTCGATCATTTCCCGTGCCACACACAGACTGTTGAGCGCACTGTAAAATTGGTTACAGAAGCATCCAGTGCTCTGTGTGGAGAAGAGCAAAGGCATGGGTTCATTCTTGCGAGACTGAAATCCAGACAGAATATGCCCGACTTTAAAACGAAGAAAGATTACCAAGTTTTAAGTCAAGAGTGAAACTAAAGTAGCGCCCACAAGGTAGGGTGGTTGGGGTGGGCACGGGCGGAACTCGACGTGCAGCCACCTCCCCGTGGTGAGTCCTGGGTTGTTTCGGCAGATTTAGGAGCCGAAGCAAGCCAAGAGCTGCATTCTGAGGGCTGCAGCGCGCGCCGTCCGCGTACTGTACATGTACAGTGAATACGAGTGCCAGATACGTAATTTTTAAGTAGTTTAGTGACAACGAATTGCCCTTATCTTGCGAACGGAGGGAGATAACGGGTAATGGACGCTTGATTTGAGCTCAGCATGCCATTTTACCATTGAAAATGACAATAAATTACAGAATGCCTTCGTTTTGCATTTTGCCGTATTTTAGTTATTTTGACAAATCTTTAGGGCCCTGGCGAAGCCAGAAGATATTTTCAAATCACGCTCGGATTTTTTATACACTGTAAGGAGACCAAAAGACAATTTTTTTTCACTAGGGCGTACCACATTTAAAAAAAAAGGTTTTTACGCTCACCCCTAATGTACGTTGGTTCTTCAATTATTCATAAAACCTTCCCATTGACACATTATATTATACACTACATTATTATTAGTATACACTATATTTATCCATAAGCCTTAACCTCGAGTTAGTCTTCCGTCCTCCAGTGATATCCAGTTCAAATCACTCAATAATAATGAAGTGACGCTTTTACTGCTGTTCGTACTTTTGTTTATCGAATCTGGCTGCTCTACGTAGCGCTCTATCTAATTAAAGCATATAGCCTAGAGGTCTGACAGGGCCGAAATTTTTGGCGCTGGCCCGGCTCGAACCCGTCAGCTTCGCTGATACCCGAGCCCGACTCGGAGCCCGATTTCTTCCTGTTCTTACCCGATAGGTCCGAACTCGACCCTAAAAGCTTTGACGTTCAGGATAAGAATAAGGACATTTATGACGGCTAAGATGAGAAACACCAGTTTTAACAGCATTGTAGCTAGAAATACACACATGATTTGAACTAAACAGAACCGACTTTATTCGATGTTACAGAATCACAAACTAACACAAATTTACGCCAAACTTCACTTGACCCTCTAGTTTTCTCCTTTTTCACGTAATTGCCACTTTTTAACTTTGATTTAACGTCGTTTTCACTCATTTTAAAACAAAATAATAACTGGGTCTTCACAAACTATCGAAAGTATAAAATATATACTATCCAAGCAAGAAAATGCTTAAAAGATTACTCAGAAACAGATTCGTTAGAACAATCAGTCCATAAAGGCAAAGACTAACTGAACGGCTACGCATTGCTTACAAGATCACAACAGCACAGGGACTTCGCAAAGACACAAGCAGGGATGGCCTACTTAGAAGTAACTAACAAGAGAAAGGGAATTTATTGATTTATTGGCTTGCATAAATATGTATAGTTATTATAAAGTTAAATATTTTTATTGACTAAATCGTATTTTATTGTTAAGTAATAAACATTATAATGTTACCTAATAAACGAGTTAATTAATTTTTTTAAAGTGGCAAATTGGCCCGAAAAAAGCCTAGATGTTACAGAAGTCACGGTATTACTAATGATTTTTCACAAGCTCGGGCCCTATCCCGAGACAGCCTCGGATTACCCGGCCCTAGGGCCGGGACTGGCCAAGGCCCTAGGGCCCTTGCAGACCTCTAATATGGCCCTTCTCACATTTGAAACGTATTCCACCAGTGGTTTAACTAATGATAAATAACACGTTACACGTACTTTTTCTGTACTGTTTCGAACTAATCTCTCTATGAAAGTCAATTATATAACTAAACGAATATGCATGTCTCATGAAAAGTCATGAGAAATTGTTACTCCTAGATATTTAACATACTGAACTGCTTCAGTATTAATTACATCGAGATATTTCGTTTGGTCATATATTTTTCGTTAAATCTTAAACACTATGAATTTAACGTTTATGAATAATAAATTATAGTTTAGAGCTATGAATGACAGTATAGATCTATCCTGGTCACTAATTCGTAATATTTTCATTATAACATATTGCATTATCATTATCGTGTATTTACCATTTAAAATTTAACACAGACACGGAGGAAGCAAACACTACTACTGATCCGACCAGTGCGGTACGCAGAATATTCCTCAGGTGGTGAGGGGGATCCAAATTCTATTCTTAAGGAACAGAAATCTGATGTGGCCAACAAATGACTTTCTCCATATTTGGGGTATACATATTTAAATTATTATGAATAGCATTATGAGGCAAAATTATCATTTCGTATCGTACAAGAATACAGTCGTCCTTACTGACGTAAATTACGTACATTTTGAATATGTTTACAGAATTCACCGCTCCATGGCGTAGCCGCTGTATACCCAAAATTAAGAAAAAGTTGAATATCTCCGAAATGGATGGTTCTACGAAAATTTGTTACAAACAAAACCTGGAAGAAATATTATTCTCTACAACTTTGCTCATCGCGAAGATTATCAATAAAGACGTTTTAAAGGAGATTTGACGGAAACCGAAAAAACCAATTATTTATAAATAATTCGTAACAATAGCTACTATGGAAAATTGTTTCAAATGAAAGTTGTAGGAAATTACATTCTCTATAACCTTTACAAAGAATTGTATGTACAATAATGATGTTTTAACGGATAAATATCGCAAAAACCGAATCGGGTTTCGAATAAACCTCGACTTCCGGTTAACCGTTATTGTCCAAAAACTAATCAGTTCTTTTTGCTCATGCTAAAGTGTTATATATGAAGTTTGGTAAGGGTATGGCAAGTACATTTTGAGTTAGAGCGTCCACAATCACATACAGATACACACACACAGAGAGAGACATCATTCCGAAAATAGTCTTAAACGTGTTATAGGGACTTCAAAACGTGTATTTCCGTTGAAATCTCGAAGTCGATTGTTTTCGTGATCACAATACTTTCCCTATACTACGTATGGAGGAAGTAAAAATGTGTTGCGACCACACTGCTCATGCGCATACAAACATTTGTTACTTAGTAACTACCGTTGTCGCTATAACCGCGTGCGTTAATACGTTATAACCGAAGTGAATATATTGCAATACTGTAGAAACGGGGATGGAACCTGAAGAATAAGTCGTTATATACGAGTTCTACTGTATGTGTACCTTGTTACACGTTTTGAGGTTCCTAGAACACGTTTAGACTATTTTCGGAATGAATTATGTGTGTGTGTGGATGGATGGATGGTTGTATGCGATTGTGGGCGCTCTAACTCAAAACTTTTTGGTCATATTAATACCAAATTTCATATATAACACTTTAGCATGAGCACAAAGGACTGATTAGTTTTTGGACAATAACGGTTAACCGGAAGTCGAGGTTTATTCGAAACCCGATTCTGTTTTTGCGATATTTCTCCGTTAAAACATCATTATTGTATATACAATTCTATAAAATCTTATATGGCCAACACGTCTTTCTCCATACTTGGGCTATAGATATTTAAATTATTATAAATAGCATTATAAGGCAAAATTATTATTTCGTATGGTCCTTATTGCCGTAAATTAGGTATATTTCGAATATGTTTACAGAATTCACCGCTACATGGTGGTGGCGCTGTATACAGGAAATTACGAAAAAGCTAAATATCTCCGAAATGGATGATTCTACGAAAATTTGTTTCAAACAAAACTTGGAAGAAATATTATTCTCTACAACTTTGGTCTGCATGAAGATTACCAATAACGATTTTTTAAAGGAGAAAACCGAAAAACCGGTTATTTATAAATAACTCCTAAACAATAACTACAATAGAAAATTCTTTCAAATGAAGGTTGTTGGAAATTACATTCTCTATAACTTTTTTGTAGAATTGTATATACAATAATGATGTTTTGACGAAAAAATATCGCAAAAACCGAATCGGGTTTGGAATAAACCTCGACTTCCCGTAAACCCTTATTGTCCAAAAACTAATCAATTATTTATGCTAATGCTAAAGTGTTACATATGAAGTTTGGTAAGGATATGGCAAGTACTTTTTGAGTTAGAGCGCCCACAATCACATACACACACATACGCATACACACACACTGCGACATCATTCCGAAAATAGTCTAAACGTGTTCTAGGGACCTAAAAACGTGTATATCCGTTGAAATCTCGAAGTCGATTTTTTCGTGAACACAATACTTTCCTATTACTACGTATGGAGAAAGCAAAAATGAAACTCAATGTTAAAAAACAAATAATTATTACCTAATTATTAATAATTAGTAACTAAAAAACCGAGGGATTAGAAATGGGGATTATAGAAGTGATTTTTAAAGTGTAATAACTAATATCGAAGGGCTAATTAATGTATTGACGTTTGTCTTACTTCTTAGAAGGGGATGGGGGAGGTCCAGCCCCATGGACCCCTCCCCCCCTGAGTACGCCACTGGATCAGACATACATAAAATATACTTGCAAAGCAGATTTATGAACACACTACAGAAATGGTATATGAACATTTCCTTGGCAAAATTTTTCAGCCCATCGTATGAGAATGCATTAATGTCAGGAAAAGGCAAGCCTGGAACACGAAGTATTATATTCTCGATCATAATTTTCAGGCCAAATAAATAAGAACTACCATAGGCCAAGGAAACGGTAAATTAACGGCACTCACGATCCTTTGCATTTCCATCTTTAACCCTCCAACGATACACTTCATTTACAGTTACAAGAACGGCACACTGGGGCCTGTGGGACCCCAAGTATATAAAACGGCATAAAAAATATATATTTTCTCAATATACTGACTTTTTCTATTTAATTTACTTTTTATATAATACGTTAAGCGCAAACTGTTTGTTTTACGTTTTTATAGTGTTTTTATGAAATAGAGCCCTGTTTATCACGACAGTGCTATTTAGATTTTTTTTATTTCACCTTTTTTTAAATCAATTTTTTATTAAAACATTATTCCAATTTGTATATAAAAGCAACAAAAGCCTAACACTTAAACATTATATATGACTGACAAAAAATTTGGTAATCAAAGTAATAGTAGAACAAATCTAATTTTCAAGTCCAAATCACCCAATTTTACTTGCTGCACTCCTTAAAAATCATCACGCTTGAGCTATGAGCACAGCGCGCTGTGCTCATAGCTCATTGCTTGTATATGAGCAGCTGCTGCACAACAGTTTGGTTTCCCTGTCTTTCTCCCTTGAACAAAATGCACACCGAACCTTCCTATTCAAACTTTCACTGTTTTGGGGTTGAAATTCTATTTTTTAAATTTCCTGAATTGTAGTTCGATTACCTCTTCTAAGGGTAGTACTACATTGGAGTTAGCCTTCTACGAACTCCGAAACAAAACACTCCGTGGGACCTCCCAGAGTGTAGTTGGAGAGTTAATAACCGAATGAAAAGCCTTTAGCGACCGATTTCATGTGTTTTTCTTCTCATTCCCTGCACCTCCAAATGGATTTCCTCGCGATGGCCGTGAGATTCTTCCATTGAAAGCAAGCGAGGCTTCCCCTAGGCCATGTATGATCCCAAAGCAATTGTGGGAACTTACGGAGCACAATATAAGGCATTATCGGAACTTTCTCGCGTTTTCTGTAATCGCTTAAGCAATAGCTATAAGTTTCCCAAGTGTCATTTCCGCCCTCTATCACATGTCAAAGATAATTTTCCCAGAACGAGAAAATTCGGCTCGTGTTAGTTATCCGGAATCATTTATTTGGAGGGGTGGGGGACAGTGCGGAATCATTTATGGGAGGGGTAGATTGGGTTGGGTAATAAATGCCATTGTTTGCTCGAATGTTCTAAATAAATATTTTAAAAAGTAATTTGAGAAATGATTCCGGATAATTAATAACAAGATCCGAAAATTCTCATAGACTTCCATCATTTGTGAGTGAAATTACAAGGAGTTTTCGATACGAGTGAACTCGTTTAAAGATAACTCGCTATTAATATAATTAACATAATAGGGAACACAAATCTATTAACGCGAGTGAGAGTCGCTTAAAAGCGATTAGGCAAGCGAACAGAAATGGAAACATTATTTGGTGGAAATATTCGGGCTCTCGTATGCAACAACCGTTCCGTGGCGCGCAAAACGCGTTCGTCTGTCTGAAACAGCATCATTTGGTTTTTGTGATACGCCATTTTTTCCGCCGCGAAAATCGTGTTTTTATTAATTTGAACTTTATTGATTGTTTAAAGTAGCGGTCAACAATTTCCTCAACAACAGAGAAATGCAGAGTGTTCATTTAGAAATTAAAAAATCTGATGTGGCCAACACATGACTTTCTCCATATTTGGGGTATAGATATTTAAATTATTATGAATAATATTACGAGGCAAAATTATTATTTCGTATCGTAAAAGAAGACACGTCCTTGTTGCCGTAAATTACGTATATTTTGAATGTTTACAGAATTCACCGCTACATGGTGGTGGCGTTGTATACTGGAAATTACGAAAAAGCTAAATATCTCCGAAATGGATGATTCTACGAAAATTTGTTTCAAACAAAACTTGGAAGAAATATTATTCTCTACAACTTTGGTCTGCATGAAGATTACCAATAACGATTTTTTAAAGGAGAAAACCGAAAAACCGGTTATTTATAAATAACTCCTAAACAATAACTACAATAGAAAATTCTTTCAAATGAAAGTTGTTGGAAATTACATTCTCTATAACTTTTTTGTAGAATTGTATATACAATAATGATGTTTTGACGAAAAAATATCGCAAAAACCGAATCGGGTTTCGAATAAACCTCGACTTCCGGTTATCCGTTATTGTCCAAAAACTAATCAGTTCTTTGTGCTCATGCTAGAGTGTTATATATGAAGTTTGGTAATGATATGGCACGTATTTTTTGAGTTAGAGCGCCCACACTAACATACACACACACACACACACACACACAGACATCATTCCGTTGAAATCTCGAAGTCGATTTTTTTCATGAATACAATACTTTCCCATTACTACGTATGGAGAAAGTAAAAAGGAATTGACGTTATGATGCCGATGAATGGCTAAGTCGCATGAATGCACGAGTTACCTGATTAAAAGTTAAGAATTTTTAAAATTAAAGTAAAGAAAATTCGCGAATGTGCTAGTAAAATAAATAAATGTAGAGATAAGATGATTGACAATATGGAGAGATTTTTGAGTTATTGGATTTACGTTCAGGCACAAAATATATTTCTTTTTATTCAAATTATTAATACACTATTTAAGTTTATTATCACTGCAAGCATTTACTTATAGTATATGAATTCTGCACAATGAGCCTCTACTTAAATTTATGTTTCCAAAAAATGTGAGTGAAGAATACACACACTATAGAAAAATAAGATTCGATTTACGTGATTTCAATATAAAAGATGTTTTCAAGAAAATATTTTTAACGTAAATCGAGGAATGCCTGCACACACATGACTTTCAGTGAACTTGGAACGAGAGCCGCTACGGAACATTCCACCATACATTTCTCATATGTGTCTCTCTCAGCGGCTCTCCGAACGGCAAGTGTCCTCTGGCCTTCCTGCTACATCTCGTTGCCACGCACATCTTATTTTACATACATTATGTCTAAAGCAGGTATTTATAATATGTAAGGGCTGCAATAAGATGCCGTAAACAATTTATGTTTGGGACTGCTGGTTTAAGGCGTGATCAATGACCTCCAATCATGTCACTTGGTTCATTTGTCCTTGTTAAAACTCACAAATTAATCTCTGAACGTGGTGGACCCACCCACAAAGAAACCCCCTATTCCTTTTCCACCATTCGCATTCCACTCCATCCCGCAAACGCGCAAGGCAACGCTCGCCGGAATGTGGGAATCTTGTCATAGCGAAAGTCCAAAAGGAATTTCACGGAATGTCGTTCTCCTCTGATCTTGGAGCCGTGAAACAGCTCCTTTGAAAATAAAATCAGTTCGCTATGGCGCGTAGAATGCGATACCGCGTTATCTAGAGGGCGAAGGGAGCGGCATCACTGCACACTCGCTATACTCTGCCACTGCTCCCATTTTGAGCATAAATGGCTAAGAAATAGTGTTTTCCGGGGAAAATAGTCAATGAATGCATATTTTCTGGAGAGAGTAAATAAGGTTTTCGTTTCTGGCATTTTCTCTTTCAAGCGCAGGTCACAGATCTCCTATTCTTCTTGACATTCCTTCCTTCTATCATACCTTTATACTACAATCGCACATTCTATAAGTCGAACGTCTATAACTCGAACTAAATTCATTTTACAGGACAAAATCTTTTTCGTGTTATTTTTCTTCTTTAACTCGAATTTTTTATAAATCGAATATTTTTTGGTTTCCCTTCAGGTTCGACTTATAGAAGTTACATTGTACCATTAAATTGAATATTAACGCTAACTAAAGCGTAGTGATCCAGTTTCTTTGTTCATTCTTTGATAATTCAAGATATTTTAACTGATTTTAGAGCAAAAACACTAACGAACTGGATACAGATATTGACCAATAGATATCTTCAAGAAAACGGATCAACGGATAACATAGGTAATATCAATGACCAAAAAACTGATTGTTTCCCCAACTGTTCTGTACCTGGTGGGGGTATATTCATAATCAATTTACACTATAAAAAGATCAGAAAAATTTTCAAATTGATTAATATTCTTTCATAAAACAATTTTACTTATATGTTTTCAAGATTATAAAAAGCGTTTACATTCAAATATAGAAGTATTTTTATTATGCATGCCATTTCAACGAAGGACCGAACCTTGTTGCATCAGGTACAGTAAATTATTTCTTGACTATTGGAAATTGAAGACCAAGAGATTGATTTTAGCACTGTTATTTCAGCAAAATATAATAACATAGAATTTAAAATTATCGAACAGCGTAAAATATTCTGCTTGCCTTAATATCTCTCGTAGATTTCACGAATCAGCCACATCCGGCGGAAGGTATAAAATACAGACTTGTTTTTCTGATATGCATGGTTTGATGATTTAAGTTGACTACATTAATATATAATTACATAAATTGTAAAATAAAAAGCATTACTTATGATATGAAATAATAATGGATAACCATCAAATGAATAAACACCAAGAGAAGATAGAATTATAGAAGGAATCCGAAGAAGAAATTCAATTCAAGGATCCGCCGAAGATATCGAAAAGCAGAATTTAAACGCTGAGCGATGTTCTAGTTGCTAAGAATAAATAGCAGCTATGATAAAACGATTCAGCACGGATAAAAGATTTTCTCAGAAATTGATTCGTCTCGCATTCATTGTTTTATCTGCTTTCGTCACCAACTTCTAATGGTATTTCAATCTACTTCCAAGCTACGAATCGGTCGAAATTGCAAGGCTTCCGTCGCCGTTTCCAAATAATCAATCGTAGAAGGGAAAACAAGAGAGGGCGACGGCAATCTCACGGACGCCCACTCGACGAACACGACACCAAAACGGATGAAAAACTCAAGCGAAAGTGAATGGCGATGCGCGTCTCGATCCCCGAGTCCTTCTCCCCTCTCCCCATCCCTCCCCCTCCCCCTCCCCCCCTCCCACATACCCCATTCAATCGTCGCCTCCGCGGGTCCACTCGAGGGGAGAGGCGAATAAGTTTTGACAAAGGAGTAGAGAGTCGTATCGCCCGGAATCATTATAATCCATCGATCGATTGAATCCATAGCATATAATATTTCCAACCTGAGGAATTTATAACAGTTGATTAAAAGTGACGATATAGTAAATCTCCATATTTTTCACATTCGCTTTTCTTTCAAAAAGTTGATTCACATATCATTATTAAAATCTCCGCAACTTCCCCGATTTCTGCCACCTATTATCCGATCTTATGTTTTCTTCCGAATATTTGTGGCTTTTATCTTTTATTCCTCTTCCTCCTTCTCCCCCTCCCCCTCTCTCTCTCTGCGCCATTCCCAAAATTCGCCATTCTCTCCCACCGCATTTCCTACTTCGTCCCTTACCCACGTCTAACGTCTAACTTTCATTCATATCGAAGCCTTGGAATAAACGCTCTCTCAACGCCTCGCGTTCTCTCTCTTTTTCGAAGGTCTATGTATAAGTTGCGGAATACACGACTCTCTCTCTCTCTCCCCTACCCCTCTCTCCCTCCCTCTCCCTCCCTCCCTCTCCCTCTCTCTCTCCCCCTCTCTCTCTCCAATCCCTTTACCTATACCGTCATCCTTTATTCCAATACTTTTTGCTTCCTCCCAATTCTCTTACTTCTCCTTCACTTAAATGCACACACGAATATGTATACGTATAAATGTACGAAGAGATGAATTTCTGTTTGCGCGCGCGTGCGCACGCATAATTGCTTTCTTCGAAAGAGAAACAATTCCATCGGTCTTTGATTTTTCTTTTTGCTTCTTCCGCACCTCATTTTGGATTCAAGTGAGGAAGAATGAAGTCTCCCCCCCTTTCACTCTCCTTGGCCCCCGTCACACTCCCTCCTCAGCCTCATTCCACTCGAAATACGACGACGATATCTACGCATTCATTCGCCTTCCTCCTCCTCCTCCTCCCACTCGCTCGCCTCTTCCACTCCGTCCTTCTCATTCTCTCTGACTTTGAAACCTGCCTTCGCGTCAGGGGCGAGAAAAACTTCCAAACCGACGACTTATCGAGATTCGGAGTTTCTATGCACCTATCCGCTCTAGTTCCACCTCCATATGCCTTTCAACCAACCGCCCTTTCATCCTCCATTCCACCCTCTCCCTCCATTCCAATTCCCCCTCCACCATTACTATACTCGTTACTGAATATCAGACGACCGAACCGCTGCCCCTCCTTCCCCACTCCGCCCACGCAATCAATCGTAAACAGCATCAATCGGTCAGCCACTCACTCATCTCGGCTAAATAACGACGGAGCTTCTTCCCGTGGCGAGGCGAATGGGTGTCAGTTAGGGGTGCTCCCCTCCTCCCTCCCCCCTCCCCTTCCTCCCTCCCCCGCCCCCCTCCTTCCAACGCCCATCATCCGAATAACGAGGACTATCTCGACCGTGGAAATCCCATTTAAAACGATCTCGCACTCGAAATTTCCATTGTTCTTGAGCAGCGCCTGGATATCCAGCCGTCGTCAACTCGCTCTTTGTCTCTCTCTCCCCATTTCTCCATTTTCCCCGATCTCCCACTCCCTCTCTCTCTCTCTCTTCCATCTCTCGCTCTTCCTTTCTCCTCGAAAATCTGAATTTATACATCGGGAAGCATATTCGAAGGTGTTTTCGATGACTGCCGCGTTAGAAAGAGAGAGGGGGAGAGAGAGAGGGGGAGAGAGAGGAAGAGTGGGGGAGAGAGAGGGGGTAGAGAGAGAGAGGGGAAGAGAGGGAGATGGGGAGAGAGAGTGAGAGAGACAGAGCGAGAGAGTGAGAGAGAGAGAGAGAGGGAGTGATAGAGGGAGTGAGAGTGGGAGTGAGAGAGGGAGTGAGAAAGGGAGTGAGAGAGGGAGTGAGAAAGGGAGTGAGAGAGGGAGTGAGGGAGGGAATGAGAGAGGGAGTGGGTGTGACAGAGAGAGCGAGAGAGAGCGAGAGAGAGTGACAGAGGGAGTGAGAAAGGGAGTGAGAGAGGGAGTGAGAGAGGGAGTGAGAGAGGGAGTGAGAGAGGGAGTGAGAGAGGGAGTGAGAGAGGGAGTGAGAGAGGGAGTGAGAGAGGGAGTGAGAGAGGGAGTGATAGAGGGAGTGATAGGGGGAGTGAGAGAGGGAGTGAGAGAGGGAGTGAGAGAGGGAGTGAGAGAGGGAGTGAGAGTGGGAGTGAGAGAGGGAGTGAGAGAGAGAGTGGGTGTGAGAGAGAGAGAGCGAGAGAGAGTGATAGAGGCAGTGAGAGAGGGAGTGAGAGAGGGAGTGAGAGAGAGAGAGGGAGTGAGAGAGGGAGTGAGACAGTGAGAGAGAGAATGTGAGAGAGAGGGTCAGAGAGAGGGTGAGAGTGAGGGAGAGAGAGAGGGAGAGTGAGAGAGAGTGAGAATGAGTGAGAGAGAGTGTGTGAGAGAGAGAAAGAGAGAGAGAGAAATTTTTATGAGACGTACATGCATAGCGCGCGTTTGAGATGAATTTGGAATTATTTCATTCGTAAAGTCGGTAGAGTTGAATTTTTATCGAAAACCCTCCTCTTAAACGCATCTTCAGTTTCTTAGCTTAATTATACTTTTATTCGATTGGAGATGAAACATGTATCTGAATCTGAATATACATACAGTAAAACTCGTTTATAACGATCACGCCTAAAACGAAATCTCGGCTATAACGAAGAAATGTCTCGGTCCCTTGAACTTCTCCATAAGGGCATTGGTTAAATTTCTCGGATGTAACGAACACGCATTTTACGAATTCTCGGCTGTAACGAACAAATGTTTGGTCCCGTGGCAAAAAATGCCCCATATATAACGAATTTTGGCGAGCAGGGCGATAAGTAATGAATAGTTTCCGCCCGTTTACCGCGCTCTTGTTCATAGAGGTCCCCTTCCTCCATCTACCCCTTCCATACGAATTTCCACGCTCCCTATGCTTTGAAATTGATATAAAAAATGTGAAATGTTTACGTAAATTAATGACCATAATAATAATATTAAAACCATATAAAAAATCGTATGTAATAGCAGTCGAACATTTTACATGCCGCGAAGTTGATAAACATCTCTTTGCAAATGTAAGTGCGGCATTGAAGTCGACTCACTGCAAATACAGTAAAAGCTGCGTTATCCGCCTATCTTGGGGATAGTGGAAAGCGGATTAGGAGAAATCTCTGGTTAGGGGAGCGATTTTCGATTTTGACATCGTAAATTTAGCATCAACCAAACAAAATTGGGTTTAGGTTCACTATCGTACTCCCTAAACATAACTATGCATGGGGTTTGAATTTTCCATTTTAATTCTTCCACACCTAGTTAGATATAGACACTAGTTACCCATTCTTATTTAATACGTTGCTACGCTTACATGCAAAACAAAAAGATTATTGAAAAGATTAGGGCGTCCGGGAAGTTTGGGGATTACGGCAGTGAACCTGTTCCCAAAATTGAATTTATTGGATTATATCTTTATTTACTCTAACAGAAAAGGACGAAATTATTTAATTCTTCTGAACATTTCTATGATAACCAGTCATATAATATTTTCTCCAGTTCCTCAATTTTTGGCTTATGAAGCGTATGATGTTTATTAATTGATTTACTCGTCTCAGAAGATGACACAAATTTCATTAATTTAGCCTTATGAGCGTAGAGCGTGGAAGATCCGATGTTGAATTCTTTTGCTATGGCTGCTCTATTTTTTCCTTTTTCAGTTCGTTTGATCAGCTCCAGCTTTTGTATTAGCGTTAAACCAAACTTTTCTCTCCTGTTCCTTGTTTTTAGGTATTTATTTTTATGATATATTAAATGGATGGGTAATTTTTTAAATAATAAAAAGCGATAAAACTGGAAAATGTAGAAGTACACCAAAACATCTAGACAATGCAAATGGCTTACGGAAACAAAAACGCCATGCTTACTCGGCAGCCACAGAAGTATACGGAGTAAATACGTAATATATACATCTTATATTTTAAGAAATTTTAAAGTGGAAGTTGTGGTATTACACATATATTATTCACACAGAAATTCATAAAAAAAGAAAAAGAAATACAAAATGAATTGTATTTGTGTAATTGCCGATATCTAAGGATGGCCGGTTCTAAATAGCCGGATAGCACAGCTTTTACTGTATGTGTATACGTGTTATATGGGATGTATAGGCCAAAAACCATGTTTCTCGTATATAACGTAGTAACGCTTATAACGAAGCAATGAGTCGGTCCCCTCGAATACGTATTAAAAGAGTTTTACTGTATATCAGTGGTTCTCAACCGGGGTGACATGACACCCCAGGATGACGCAAGGGTTATTGAGAGGTCACGGGAATATTTGATAAATTCACAATGTATCATATTCTGACTTATAAACATAAATAAAACCAGGAGAATTAACACTCGTGCTTATTTAAATGCCAGAATTTTATCTTTATGTACTAGGGACAGTCCAAATTATCATTAAAGGTGACTTGAAGATATTGGAATTGTAAACTGGGTGACGCATAACTGAATGAACTGAACATAGGGTGACGCAGACAAAAAAGTTTGAGAAACACTGATAATATACTCTGCAAGCCACCGCAATTGGTGTGTGGCAGGGGGATATTATCTCCGACCTATCATCTCATTCTCCTATTATGCTCTTTTATCCTCTATCAATATATTTCTCGAATATTTTCACTGTGGTCCTACGTAACTTGACCTCTTAATTACGCCTGATAATTCATCATGAAAGTCTTCTGATCTAAATCTCTGCAATAATCGATGCCTAGACTTTTCTCGCCGTTTACATTTACATGTACATACATTAATACCCGGCAAGCCGCCAGAATCTTTTGTCAGGGGGTGTCACAGCACCAAATGAACTCTAATGCCTCTATTGAACTGTCTTATCACGTCTGGAAAAAAAGATCTGTAGTATTTCTCGGTTCTAGCGATTATTTCGACATATTTTATCGGATGCTCTGATCTAACGTTACGCTCCTCACTAACACTTATGGGTTCAACTATGCCGCGTACGTATTCAACGAAGTTCGAGCTTTTCAACTTTTCAAATAGTTTCCTTTTGTACTCAATTCTTCTACTCTTCAGCGTCTGCCATTTAGAGGAAAGACCTTGAAACCTGTTTACCGATTCTATGGCGGTTTTGATATGCTCCCTACTAGACAAATTGCTACTGAGTGTGAATCTGTAGCTATTTGTAGCTATTTCGTACGGGTAACGGATGAAATTCATGGAACGCGTGAAATTCATTGCGGCGAATTTCTCTATATTCAGGTCAAGTTCCCAATCTTTACACCACTTCGTAATAGCCTGAAGATTCCTTTCCTAAGTCTCCTGGTCGTATATTGTTTTGATTTCACCATACACATGCGTCTCATCAGCGAAGAGTCTGACTTTACACTTTATATTACCCGATAAATCATTTATATATATCATGAATAACAAAGGCCCGATTACACTTCCCTGAGGCACGCCGGAAGTCACTTTGACGACGTCTGATACAATTCCATCGAGAACTACTCTCTGGCTTCTATCCGAAAGGAACAAAGCGTTACAATTTACAATTTTCTCGTTAACTGAATAACCCTTTAATTTTTGCACTAGTTTCGCGTGGGAAATGGTGTCGAACGTTTCCATAAAGTCTAAAAATAATGCATCTATTACTATTCCTTTGTACGCTGCTTTCACAATATCACGTGTGAGTAGAGCTAACTGTTTCTCGCATGACCTACCTCTCCGGAAACTATACTGGTTTATATTGAGAGCATCTTTACTTTCGAGGAATCGCATTATTGAGCTGCCGATAATGTGCTCAAACACCTTACAGAATACTGATGTCAACGATATAGGGCGGTAGTTCTCCACTTTAAATTTACTTCCCGTTTTGTGTATTGGTGTAATGTTGACTGTTTTCCATATCAAAGGAACTACTCACTCATCTAAAAATTTTGTGAATACGATCTTAAGATACGGAGTTAATTCTTTTGTTAGTGAGTTTATAATTAAGGCAGATATGGCTTCCGGCCCTTGCGATTTTCTTTTATGGACCGGACTTAGTAATTTAACGATACCGCTTTCGGATATTTCTATGTCGCTCATATTCGAATCTATACGAGTAGGGAAATCAATGAAATGACCACCGTCGATTGTGAAGCAATTTTCGAAGAACCGATTTAACATGCTGGCCTTAACAAAAGAATCGTGCACACTTTCACCGTTGTCTGTAAGTAGATGAGATACCGTGGACTGACTGTCGGAAGTTCTATTAGAGGAGGTCTCAGGAATATTACAGGCAGGGGCGATGCGTGCGACGCACACGGGCGGCCAAACAATGGGTGCGGCCGATTAATCGTCAGACACGTACAGTATTTTGAATAGTAATGCAAATTGTATTATAGTAGATATACCGTATATTCTTTCATATTTATTGGATACGGAAATTTATCAAACCAAAAGGCTTTCTTCTTTAATTTCTGTGAAGAACGCCTAAAAAGGGCGGCCAATGAGAAACTTGCACATGGGCGGCCAAAGAGCGACTTTCACACGGGCGGACCTGATTAAAGGCACCTACTTACATGGGCAGGCACGATCACGAAGATAAAAAACGAGAGATCGACTGTAGGACCGAGCGATATCAGGGTTCGTTTTTCCCAAAGACTATGCGGGATCATAATAGGAGAGTAATTCCCGCGAGAGAAGTAATTAGGTAGGCTTTGGTGCGCTGCACCCCCTGCCACCCACCAATCTGGTGATTTTCAGGGTATTATGTACATGTAGATGAATGAAGCTAATCTGATAACTTCTTATACCCTCTTTTCCCTTGCATTTCTCTTTCGCTCACTCCGCTTCAGGGTGAGATCATAAAACGATCTTTCCTCTCTTTCTTGAGGTGCCACTTTTATTTTTCCGTCCACGATCGCCTGATAATCTCTCCCAATACTCCTACTTTAATCTATAAACTAGTGTTTCTCTACCGCTGGTCCGCGGACAATTATTTGTTAATTCGCGACATTCTATTTTTTTCATAAAATGTTGAATGATGGGCATAGAAGATTAATGAGATGCCTTAGAGCAAACAAACATGAATATTTTTTTCCATCTGTGTGAACCTCTTCTATGGTTAGTCAAAAGGAAGCCTTCTCGCTAAACGCTATTCATCAACACAGTCGCATTGTCTCAGTTATACAGTTTATGTTGCAACGCTATTTTGGATGCTGATAACAGTTCTTATACTTGCGATTGTTCATATCTTAAATAAGTTATTCTTTTATAAATGTTTGCCTTGGGAGAATATTAGGATTATTATTGTGAAAATATATTATCTGGCCGATGAGTCAGGAATATTATCCCACTTTACACCATTGTTCTTATGGAAAAATATGCTTCGACTTACGACGAGAGTTTCAGGAATCCACTGAGTCGTAAGTGCGAGGACTACCCGTACATCGTCTTTTCATCCCCTTCCATCCCTTCCTTCCTTCCTTTCGTTACTCGCCCTTTTTCCTTCCATCCTATCTCTCTCTTCGTCTTTTTTTCCTCTTCCTCCTTTTTTCTCTTCCTCTTTTTTTCCCTTCCTCCTTTTTTCCCCTTCCTCTTTTTTCTCTTCCTCTTTTTACCCCTTCCTCCTTTTTTCCCCTTCCTCCTTTTTTCCCCTTCCTCTTTTTTCCCCTTGCTCTTTTTTCCCCTTCCTCCTTTTTCCTCTTCCTCCTCCATAGGGCTACACAATGGAACGGTCGAGGAATGCAGATGAATGCTTAGGTTCCGAAATGAGGTAGCGTAAGAATGTTTTTCCTATCCGTCGGAAGTGCGCAAGAGACAAACTGATGAGAAACTTAGCCATCCATTGGAAAATTTCGTCATTTATGAAGGTTTTGGAAGAGAGAGATATAAATTTTGCGGATGAGAGATGTGACCACTCAATAAAGCCCTTCCTACGCTTCGCCTCAGTCGCAGATTATACTATTCATCTCGCATTTAAGGACTCGACCTTTTCTAATTGAACAGTCACAGATCGATAAACGTAAAATTGACGTTTAGCTAAAATTTTTGCACGCGAGTATTAGTAAGAGTATATACTCTGTCTTTCTAAATCGAACACAAACGCAAAAACTCCATGAAGAGCAAAAGTTCTCTGATTCGTTAGGCAAGCAAACAAAATTTTATTCAATGACTTAACGCAATCTTAGTTCTCGATTTATTTACGGCGTTTTTATAAAATAAACATACCTTTTTCCTTTTTATTGTCTGCTGAAGGAATTATTAATGCAGCGAAGATTCAAAGATAAAAGTTAAAGACCGAAAAAGATGCAAAACAAATAAAAGCGAAACGAATTCTTCACCAAAGAAAGTATACCTTTAAGGGCATGAAACCTTTTCTTTATTTTTCTTATTTAAGTGCACATTCCTTTATAAGGATGCATATCTGCCATAGGATCTCCTCTCTACCACTAGGTTTCTTCAGAAAAAAAGATTTATTTAATCACCTTTTTCGCGAGTTTGCTAAAAGAAGATCATTTTCTTCATAAAAGGTTTCTGAGAAAAAAATACGTGACTTATGTGTGTTTAAGAGCTCGTAAGTTTACGTGTAGTAAGAGAGCGATCACAAGAGATAGATGAGCGTATTTATTCGGGCAAAATATATGTCGGAGAGAGGGATTAGCGAATGAGACCTTATCAGAAATCCGGCACATCTCGGATGGCAGGAAAGCGAGGATAACATATGCGAGATAGCTAGTATGATAGATCGATAGAGAGGATCTTTTTCCCTAGGACGATAAGTGAACAAACATAATAGGGAAAGGTGACGTAGAAATACCAGGTAATTTTGGTGGGCTACACCCCCTGCAATCAACTAATAAGGTGACTTGCGTGGTATCATATAGTTGTAGACGGAACGAGATAGAGAAAGACATTGGGAGGAAGGAAGGCGTTAAATGGAGAGAGGGATTGGGAGGGGTGGGATTAGAGATGGAGGAATAGGGAGAGGGAGGGAGGGAAAGAGAGGGGGGGGCGAGATCGAGAGGGAGATAGGAAGGAGGATAGGGAGAAGGATGGGGAAGGGGATATGGAAGAAAAGAGAAATAAATAAGGTGAAGAATATTGAGAGCTTCTGCCTCGCACTTTGAAGGATGGAAGGCGGTACCAGAATCTTTAGACTCGTATTTCAACACTTATGAACTTCATCGCAAAAGAGAAGAAGTGAGAGGAATGGAGGCGAGAAGGAGAAGCGACGTGGGGGAGATGAAAGCAGTCATTAAAACATCTCTTCCCCGCGGAAGGAAACCTCTGCGGGTTATGGGGCGTTCTTTAGTCTGCTAACTCGGGGAGGTGGGAATACAAGGGGGCGAAAGGGTAACTGGGGATGGGAGTAAGGACAAAAGGGGCCTTTGAATGTAGCGTTGCCTGAGGCGCGTATGGATTAAGAGAAGGATCTTCTTAGATAACGCTCGCACGCGGCGGCGGGCTCAGGGTGAGTTCTCGGAGTTTGTCGGCGGATACGTGGATGGGGAGTGTAGTATTTTCTGTATCAGGAGAGGAAAAAGGGAGAAAATGGTACTAAATAAGTGGCACTGCGCTTTTAGGACATTTCTCACGCTTTCCATTAACTATAGTGAAAAAGTTAAACGAATTTTTTCATTGAAACGTAAAAGTGATTTTATTTCGGTTTCTCGGTAATGGAGTCCTTCCATCAGGACACATTTCTACATTACGGGATCGCTATGGTTCATCGTCCATTTTAGGACACCGAAATATCTCGCCGAAAGGATATTAGCTCCAGAGAGAGAGTAAAAAAATGTAAAGAGAAATGGGGGGAAGAATCGGAGGAGAGAATGCCCGGCAGCGCGCTCAGAACTTGCCAAAGAAAGGCGAGGCAGAGGAAAGGTGAACGAGTGTGCTTAACCTCACTCCGGGGTGGAGTGTGAGTGAGACGCGATGAGCCGGAGAAGGGCGAGAGTAGGGATATGGGAGGTGAGTGGGGGGAGGCGGGGGAGGAGGACGTGTGGGCGGGCGTAAGGTAAACCTAACCAGTTGGGCAAATTGGCAGAAAATGACTCGGCCGAAACGCGCTCCCTGCTTTTCGGAGAAGACCGAAGAGGAAAAAGTAGCAGCCGAGCGTAAAAAAAGCGTAGTCGAAGAGAGCGATTGCGTGGGAGAGATGTGGAAAAGGAGAGAGGGGCGAGGGAGGGACAAGTGAAGATCGACGGGGAATTTTGGGTCAAGAGTGCGGACGGCGGCAGAAAGTGAGATTCTTATCATAAACAGGCGTATTTATTATTTCGATCGGAGGCAATGAATGCACATGTTTGTTGTGAAATTTAAAAGAGGAAACCGAATGATTCAGACGATGGAATCGACTTTTGGAACGATCCGTTATTTAAGTAATTAATAAAGTTAAAATAATGAGTTTTAAAATGAAAGTTTTATCCATCACGAGTTCTTAAGGTATTCTTGGTAAAACCTTTTTGTGGAGACTATTGTAGGGGAATTTGGGATTTCTCATGGCGATTAATACTAGCAAAATGCTTGGAATAAGTATGCTATATGATTTATGCTGTTAAATTAATAAAGATATGTCTGACGAAAAGTCTTGATACCTATAAGTCCGTTTCCAGCACCATTTCTACATATGCAACGAAATTCTTCTGAATGATCGGTTAGGATATCCGATATCACGTGGAGGGCATTTCAGATAAAGATTTACTAAGAAGCAACTTGTATTTATGTATTTGAAATGTATATCCTATCGGCACTCTGATAATTGCTGGTCAAAGGACAACAAAAATGCAAGAATACTTAAAAGGAACTGAGGAAGCATCATGAAGTGTTACATGAAGAAGGCATGCAACGAACAGAAATGATAAATTGAGAATCATATCTAGTACATTAATGAACAGTCAAATATTAATGTTTAGAGTGTGTGAATGTGTGTGTTCAACTATTAATTGAAGACCGAAATGCAATACCAGCTGAGGTGAAACAAAATAAATTTTACCAAAACCTAGTCTTGAATTCGACGATTAAACAAATAAAAAGTCCATTAATAATTTTTAAAAATCTAAAGCTTGAATTTATAGGAGGCATAACACCAATTCATTACAAATTCGTCGTAATTACAGGTGTAATTTTGTCCATTTTAAATCGTTTAAGATTAGGTTCCTGAAGAAACATTTTCAAAAAGAAAATCTAAACTTCCAGATAGTTTTTGGTCGTTCACGTGGAATTATTAACAAATCAGATTTCTGGCGTATTTGTGCATGAGTGTACGCTAGAAATATAAGTGAACTTCATTAAAATATCCCTTTGTATATCTATTGCCTTAAAGGTAAATAAACAAGATTTACTATCTTCATATTTCTGATAATACGTAGAGAAGGTCGACAAAGTTATGCCTATCGCGCTTAAAATGCAGTCTAATTAATTCAAGAAGAGGTCGGCGTGTAATTTTATGTGGATTGTTGCCTCATTCGGGTCTGCTTAAATTGCTTCGAGAAAGCGTGGTCTGTTATGAAAGGCGTGTAGTAATAGAACTAGCACGTGGGAGGTTCGAGTTAAATTATGGAAACGGAGAGGAAGAGAATAAAGTGCTGAGGAAGGAGGGAATTGGATGGAAGGCACGTGAATAGGAGAGGGGCGATAGAAAAAGAGAGAGAGAGAGAGGTGTTGTGCCCTTCCTTAGCCAACTGCGGCTGGATTGTCCTCCTCACTTCGGCTCAAGATGAAGGAAAGATGTGACGTTTGAGAGACAGAACGCTTTTGGGAGCTGTGGCATTTTGACGAAGCCGGGGCGTCGGCGGCCTACAAAGGTGGTCGAAAGATGTTTCGCCTGTCACTCGGATGCGTCCTTGATGAAGTTTTCTATTAAATAAGATGGACCGTGGATGAGTGTATGCGTGTTTGGTGGGTCCAAGTTGGATGAAAATCATCACGACCTCGCTTCTATAAAGAAGCTATTAATGGAACTTCAAAGAGTTATACTAAAAGGATGGAGATCCTACAAACTGCAATTTGTCGGTTTTGTTTGTTGTTATTCTAATTTTGTAACGAAAATAAATCAGGGAATTCATTTATACGACATTTTCACTGATATTATTAACACTTTCGGCACACTCAACTTTAAGAATGATTGCATATTATACATTCGGAAATCACGTTCGTTCGCATTCATTTATTACTACAATATCATTATCAATTTACTAGAGCAAAAATTATTGTCCAACGGATTAAAACATGACCAAATAGTTGATTTATTTACTGAACAAAGTAGTTCGCGGTGCATCTAAAATAAACTGCTGCGTCCCAGCGTTTCGCTTCACCCAGTTAAGGAAACATCGAAATAATGTATAAAATGCCACATTTAAAAAATGAAAAAATCTATAAAAAATAGTTCACCACGGGATAATAATCTTGTTGGATTGACGTTCACCTAAAAATCAATGAAATCCTTTTTACCATACGTGTTACGCTATTCAGATCAGAGGACGATGCTGCAGTAAAGATCACGCGATAAACTGGAACTCGGGCTGACAGAGAGAGTAGGCGGATGAGAGATGGCGAATGTGATTGTGGAGTGGCGAAGAGTGGAGTGGGGAAAGAAGAGAGAGGAGGAGGGGGCGATATCAGAGCGATTGAGCTATTTATTGGTGAATAAATTAAGAGAGAGAGAGTTGGAATCGGACGTTACGGAGAGCGATGGACGGGATTAGAACGGAGTCGTGGAAGGTGAGGAAAAGGTGTAGAGGGGAGTGAGGAGGGGGGAGAGAGGGAGGGGTGAGGAGGGGGAGAGAGGGAGGGGTGAGGAGGGGGAGAGAGGGAGGGGTGAGGAGGGGGAGAGAGGGAGGGGTGAGGAGGGGGGAGAGTTGAATAGTATAGGAGAGGGTGTGATCCGAAGGAGAAATAAAGGATGGCACGGGAAGAATATGAAGGAAGGGAGGGGTGAGTTGGTAGCAGCGGAGGAATGGTGGAGGGGAGGTAATTGATGTGGAGAGGAAGAGAGAGAGAGAGAGAAGGAAGAGAGCGTTGTTCGGCGTGGATGCGCGCTCTCTTCCCGCACCACCTCAGACCTCATATTTCCCTCCCACGCCCCTGCTCCACTCCACCCTCCCCTCCACCCCCTCCCTTCCCCACCTCCCTCCCTCCCCCTTTGAGCCCCTTTCCGACTCATACCTCCCGTCGCCTTCGCTTTTTCCCATTAGCCAGCCCTGCCCCTTAGCGAGGAGTTAATTAGTTATACCTTTAGATGGACGCACGAGTTGGCTGACCTCGCTATATTTCAGAGGCAGCAGGGTCGTCGAGAGAAGATGGCCGTAGCTTGGGATGAGGATATCCGGGTTCGACTCCTAAGTTAACATCCCTCTTATGGGGCTATCGACATGGAGCCTGATGTCGAGGAGCGAGCAGGCGTGCCACCGCGATTAAAAGGAATGTTTTAATGCGCGCGCCATAAACAATGAGTAAATTTTAAAGGCAGTCGGTTGAAACCACGGCAATAAGTCAAATTAATCGCATTACTTCATTTACGAATAATTGGGTTGGGTTAAATGACGCACCTCAGGTGGTTTATTGTTTCGCAATTTAGAGATATACGACAATCGCTTAATTCGTAGTTATTCTAGCAAATAAAGCTCGCTTTTAATGAGAAATCACGAACTCGACGATGTTATGGGAATTTTATGCATTAAGATGATTTTAATTACCACGTACCCAAACTAATTCTTACGGATATAATTGGCGCCGATGTAGGTCAATCCAATGGGGATTAATGTCACCCACTACTATATTCTCCAACCTGCTTCCTCTATTTTTCGCGCTCTCCTTAAATCTCCATTCTATAATTCTTCCGCTTTTCCATTTTCTTCCTCTCCACCTCCCTCGCGATCTCCATTTCCTCTTCCACCCCTCCCCAACCCAAACCAACCCCTTTAGCCCAACGATGAACAGCCCTCCAAACCCCGCGGCCTCACCTACACATCTGCCGCCGGAGAGATTTCAATTGTTTCCATCGAGATTATCTGTCCGCCCATTGATTGGCATTCTGGATCAATCCCTTCCACTTCTTTTTCTTGGGCTAAATTGAAATTAAAGCCGAGACAGTTTACACAACCCTAACCGATTCCCTCTCTCTCAGAAGAACTCCTCGCCCATTTCCATTTTCAATTTTCAGATGGCTTTTCCTCATTAACTCCGTCTTTTATTCTTGGAAAGATTAATCTCGCCCACCAGAGGGAGGGAGTGGAGGCCGAGGCGCTCAATGGGAAAGCATGACGATTATTCCGCACATATTACACGCTACAACTGCAATCCCTCGTATGGCTAGCCATGAAGGTATATTCACTTAATTCGAAAGAGGGAAAATTCGATGTATAATTGGCATTCGCCAATTTTCCACCTCACGGCCTTTACATTCCGTATGGAGCGACAAATTACTCTGGCAAATGCCCCTCCGTGAGGAGCGAAAGTGAAATCGGAAGCAGCACTGGAGGATTTTGCTGTTTTCTTTGGAATTACTCATGTATGGATTTTTTGTATGCTTGCATAGACGACGTTTGGCAGTAGTTTTGACGGATTGTTGTCTAGCTAATTCGCATTGTCTAATAGGACTTGAATGTCGCAGTTAGTGTTCTTTTTCAGGCTATCCCGTGAAATTAACAATATTTGCTTAAATGAATGCGCACAATATAAGTGTAACAACAGCGGCTGAACAGATTGGGGCATTTTGCTTTAATTTTTACTTTCTCCATACGTAGTAAAGGGAAAGTATTGTATTCATGAAAAAAATCGACTTCGAGATTTCAACGGAAATACACGTTTTGAGGTCCTTAGAACACGTTTAGACTATTTTCGGAATGATGTCTGTGAGTGCGTGTATGTGTGTGTATGTTATTGTGGCGCTCTAACTCAAAAAGTACTTTCCATATCGTTACCAAACTTCATATATAACACTTTAACATGAGCACAAAGAACTGATTAGTTTTTGGACAATAACGGTTAACCGGAAGTCGAGGTTTATTCGAAACCCGATTCGGTTTTTGCAAGATTTCTCCGTTAAAACATGATTACTGTATATGCAATTCTATACAAAAGTTATAGATAATGTAATTTCCTACAACTTTCATTTGAAACAATTTTCTATTGTAGTTATTGTTTAGGAGTTATTTATAAATAATCGGTTTTTTCGGTTTCCGTCAAATATCTCCTTAAAAACGTCGTTATTGGCAATCTTCGTCAGGGCCAACGTTGTAGAGAATAATATTTTTTCCAGGTTTTGTTTGAAACAAATTTTCGTAGAACCATCCATTTCGGAGATATTCAACTTGTTTCGTAATTTTCAGTACACAGCGCCAATACCATGTAGCGGTGAATTCGGTAAACAAATTCAAAACATACGTAATTTACGGCAATAAGGACGACTGTATTCTTTTACGATACGAAATGATAATTTTGCTTCATAATGCTATTCATAATAATTTAAATATCTATACCCCAAATATGGAGAAAGTCATGTGTTGGCCACATCAGATTTTTTTGCTTTAATTTTGCAGAGTCGGAAGATATAAACGAGTAATTATCTAATCGGATCTGATCTAGTACGATCACAGCGTTGATGTTTGAGGTCAATAACCCCTAGTAGCAAACATTACGGTAAGAATGACCTAATAAGTGTTGTAGAAAGTAGTAAGGTAAGAAGTACCATATCTACTTGAGAGAATGAATGAATGACATTTCGTAGGTGGTGATGATTTCGGATGTACATGAAATATTGGCGGCACTTTATCACCGTTTTTCAATCAATTAACACATTGATTCTTAATAATTTCCCCATTTACCTACCACCTTTCTGTTATTCACCTTATCAAATACATCTAAACGATAATGAAATATTACGGCCGTGCATCTTAAGTGGTGATTCTCGAATCCCTCGAGAATTCGCAAAGTTTGTCAAGAGGTTCGCTAAAAAATTTCATTAATGGAGGATTTTCTATTTTAAAGAATATAATAGAATATATAATATCATGTGATTGACTAGTGACTAGAAGTTACGTCTCTTCTGCCTAAACCAGCTGAATAACAATAATTCTAAAGGAATGTTTCACTGTTTGACATATCTTTGTTTGGACGGGAAAGTTTCGTATTTACTAGGTCGTCCGGAAGTTCCGACCGATGAGTCAAAATTGCACCAGAAAACTAAGAATTGGTCACCTAAAATTTATGTCACAGTAAATGAATTTTTAGAGAGATTCTCAGAGAGGTATCGGTGTCAACGGGCGACGATAATTAAAATATTAAAGATTATTAAAAAGACCCCACTTATAAAGATATAACACATTGTACGTAAGTGGCGACTTCCCCACTACATCTACATAACACCCTGCAAATCACCAGATTGGTGGGTGGCAGTGGGTGCAGCGCACCAAAGCCTACCTAATAACTTCTCTTGCGGGTAGCACTCTCGTGTTATGGTCCTTGGAAAAAACGAACCCTTATATTGGCTTTCTTTTTGATGAAGTAAATGTAACGAAAGAATTTATGTATGAATGTGGATGAATGAAATGTTGGGAGGAGAAAGGGGCCATGTATGAAAGCATATCGTTCGACCTTGGAAAAACTTCTTGTTAACAAAATATTTCAGATGTAAATAATGTGCGAGTAGTGAAATTTATCTTTAGTTTTCCCGGAGCATAAGCAACAGAAGAACAAATGTCCTGAATTAAGTAGTGACACTAAATCGAGGTCCTATGAAATAAAGTAGGAGTCCAACACTAAAATATATATAGAAAATTTAAAATTGATTTACATATTCAGATTTTACACAAACGTCAAAAATATGCTAAAAAATTATACATTTTAAATATAAAATATACAGTAGGACCTCGATAACCGTCGACATCATTAACCGTTGTTTCGATGAACCATCGTTTGTTGTCAAGTGATACAAAAAATGGAAAAGTTATGTCGCCAGTTTTGAATGAAGCAGATGATGACTGCAATGTGCCTGTGAAAGAATGATTGCTATCGCAGTGTTGGGCAACCTTTACTGCTTGGTGGGCCGAATTGGTGGCAGCGAACCCTTCGGTGGGCCGCATTGGAAATGGCCAATGGATTATAGTTACATCGTAAGTTATCTAGAGAGTCATAGGCACAATATGCGTGAATAAAGTTAGCTTTTTAGTGTTCATAGTTCAATATAAAAAATAATGTAGGAATGAAATCTTAGAAATATCTTTGAGAAAAAAATCAAAAACAGTATTAAAAAGAACTTACTTGGGTTAAGAAATATTTACTAAGAGGTCACAATTCAACGTTATATATCTTAACAGATTTTGCTACACGGAAAATAATATTTGGTAATGAATTAAAATAAATGAAAAAAGTTTTGAAAACTATGAAACACTGGCGGTGGACCGCATAAAATTGCTTAGTGGGCCGCATTCGGCCCGCGGCTCGCAGGATGGGCTGGTATTGAAACTGTGTGCTGCGGCTGTTCTCGGAGAACATTTAGTCGATCGTGTTAGAAGGAAAAAATTTCGTGTAAATTGAATCAAGGTTAAACAGAGACTAATAGTGTTTAGAATTTAGCCTTCAAATATAATAATCAAACAGCAAAAGTTTCCTTGGCGGATTGCTGCAGTACAGCTGTCAACTCATTTGCCATCAGTTAACATATTAAATATTTTATAGTTTCTTAAACCTCAAGTAATAAAAATGGTCCCAAATGACGCAGTAAAAACAACCCCTAAAATTTATAATTATAAAATATTTATAGGCTTTTAGCATTTGTTACGGATAACTCACATTTATGCTAAATTTCATGAATGTAGCACCTATAGAAGTGCATTTATATGAATTTCATTGTTTAAACTTTATGAATTTTTAACGGCCACAATACAAAACTTTTATGAAATTTTGAACGTTATTTACCACCGGAACGTTATTTCCTAACTCTGTTAAATTTTTCAGCTTCCTGGATCTTCAGAAATTACATAAACATTAGTCAATTTTTTAAACATTTAGGAATTTATTACGTCCGAACGAACAAAAATTGTAAAATTTCTATATTCCCGTTTTCATTATTTGGCAATTTTACCCCCTGAAAAAATTTCAGCTTCATAGCTGATGTAGAAGTACCTAAACCATGAAATGTTAGTAAAATTGTTTATAATTTTTACCGGCCAGGAAAATAAACATTGTTGCAATTTTGCAATTTTTCCTCCGATAATTTGTTTCTCTTCACCTGTGCATTAAATTTCAGCTCTCCAACTATAGTAGTTTGGGCCAGACATTAGTATCCTCCTATATCCTATATCGTATATCCTATATCGTATATCCTATATCGTATATCCTCCTCTGTAAGAAGAGTGCTTATAGAATGACTAGTGAACTGTGCCTGCATTCTGCAAGCATTTTCTCTCACCTGAAAGTAAAAATAAAAGCCGAAAATTTACTATCAATGCATAAGTTCGCATCTCGGTACCGAATTACGTGTTTTTCTGTTTGAAAAATGTTGGGGTAAAAACAACCCCTAAAATTTATAATTATAATACATTTATGGGTTTTTATCATTTGTTACGAATTACGTGTTTTTCTGTTTCAAAAATGTTGGGGTAAAAACAACCCCTAAAATTTATAATTATAATACATTTATGGGTTTTTATCATTTGTTACGAATACCCCACATTTATGTGAAATTTCATCCATGCAGCACCTCTAAGAGTGCATTTATATGAATTTCATTGTTTAAATTTTATAATTTTTAACAGCCACAGCAATAAATATTTCTAAAATTTTCAATGTCATTTACCACCGGGACATTATTTCCTAACCCTGTTCAAATTTTCAGCTTCCTGGATCTACAGAAAGTACATAAACATTAGTCAATTTGTTGAACATTTGAGAATTTATTACGGCCCAACGAATAAAAATATTCAAATTTCTATATTCCCGTTTTCATTATTTGGCGATTTCTAGAGGGAGAAAAAATTTCAGCTTGATAGCACATTTAGAAATACATTAACCATGAAATGTTAGTAAAATTGATTATAATTTTTACCGGTTAAGAAAATAAACATTGTCCCAATTTTCCAATTATTCCTCCGGTCATTTTTCTCGGTTCACCTATGTATTAAAATCCAGCTCTCCAGCTATTGTAGTTTGGGCTTGACATTAGTATCCTCCTATATATCCTATATCGTATATCCTCTGTAAGAAGAGTCGATAAAGAATGATATATATATACAAGTAAATGTGTGCTTGCATTCTGCAAGCATTTTCTCTCACCTTAGAGTGAAAATAAAAGCCGAAAAATAATTTTCAATGCATAAGTTCGCATCTCGGTTCCGAATTAGGTGTTTTTCTCTTTTAAAAATATTGGGGTAAAAACAACCCCTAAAATTTATAATTATGAAACATTTATACGTATTTATCATTTGTTACGACTACCTCACATTTATGCGAAATTTCATCAATGTAGCACCTTAAGAAGTGCATTTATAAGAATCTCATTGTTTAAATTTTATTAATTTTTAACAGCCACAGCAATAAATATTTCTAAAACTTTCAATGTTATTTACCACCGTAACATTATTTCCTAATTCTCTTAAAATTTTCAGCTTCCTGGATCTACAGAAAGTACATAAACATTAGTCAATTTGTTAAACATTTGAGAATTTATTACGTCCGAACGAACAAAAATTTTCAAATTTCTATATTCCCGTTTTCATTATTTCGGGAATTCTACAGGGAGAAAAAATTTCAGCTTGGTAGCACATTTAGAAATACCTAAACCATGAAATGTTAGTAAAATAGTTTATAATTTTTCCCGGCCAAGAAATTCAACATTGTTGCAATTTTCCAATTATTCCTGCGATTATTTTTCTCGGTTCACCTCTGTACTAAATTCCAGCTCTCCAGCTATTGTAGTTTGGGCCAGACATTAGTATCCTCCTATATCCTATATATATCCTATATCGTATATCCTCCTCTGTAAGAAGAGTGCTTATAGAATGATATATCCTATCATTCTATAACACTATTCTTACAGAGGAGGATATAAGATACTAGTTTATTGTGCTTGCATTCTGAAAGCATTTTCGGAAGCCTTAAAGTAAAAATAAAAGCAGAAAAATAATTATCAATGCATAAGATTGCATCTCCGCCCCGAATTTCGTGTTTTTCTGTTTTGAATATATTGGGGTATAAAAAACCAAAACAATTTACAATTATAAAACATTTATAGGGATTTAGCATTTGTTACGAATACCTCACACTTAAGTAAAATTCCATCAATATAGCATCTCTAGAAGTGCATTTATATGAATTTAATTGTTTAAATTTTATTAAATTTTAACTGACTCAATATAAAACTATTATAAAATTGTCAATGTAATTTACTACCGGAACATTTTTTCCTAACGAAAAAATTTCCAGCTTCCTGGCTCTAACGAAAGTACATAAACATTAGTCAATTTTTTTAATATTTAAGAATTTATTACGGCCAAACGAATAAAAATTCACAAATTTCTATATTCCCGTTTTCATTATTTGGCTACTTCTACTTCTAGAAAAAATTTCAGCTTCATAGCGCATTTAGAAGTACCTAAACCATGAAATGTTATTAAAATGGTTTATAATTTTTAGCGGCCAAAATAATGCACATTGCTGAATTTTGCAATTATTCTTCCGATTATTTTTTCTATTCACAAATGTATTAAATTTCAGCTCTCCAACTATAGTAGTTTGGGACAGACATTAACAAAATCTGATGTGGTCAACACATACATGACTTTCTCCATATTTCTTATTTCGTATCGTAAAAGAAGACACGTCGTTGCCGTAAATTACGTATATTTTGAATGTTTACAGAATTCACCGCTACATGGTGTTGGCGCTGTAGGCTGGTATTAAGAAAAAGCGAAATATATCCGAAATGGATGGTTCTACGAAAATTAGTTTCAAACAAAACTTGGAAGAAATATTATTCTCTACAACTTTGGTCCTTACGAAGATTACCAATAACGATGTTGTTAAGGAGATATTTAACGGAAACCGAAAAACCGGTTATTTATAAATAACTCCTAAACAATAACTCCTATAGAAAATTGTTTCAAATGAAAACTGTAGGAAATTACATTCTCTATAACATTTGTTCAGAAGTGTATATACAATAATGATGTTTTAACAAAGAAATATCGCAAAAACCGAATCGGGTTTCGAATAAACCGCGACTTCCGGTTATCCGTTATTGTCCAAAAACTAATCAGTTCTTTGTGCTCATGCTAAAGTGTTATATATGAAGTTTGGTAAGGATATGGCACGTACTTCTTAATTTAGAGCGCCCACAATAACATACACACACACACAGATATCATTCCGAAAATAGTCTAAACGTGTTCTAGGGACCTCAAAACATGTATTTCTGTTGAAATCTCGAAGTCGATTTTTTTCATGAATACAATACTTTCCCATTACTACGTATGGAGAAAGTATAAACGATAAAACAAAAATTACAAAGTAGCGAGATTATACGGGCTGATGTTTTTTCCGAGCACCCTGAAAAATCGCTATATCTAAGAATACTAAATGGAGAGAATAGCTAAAATGTTTATCAACATAATTTGATGTAATTTTTAAAAAAATTACAGCAAATGTCGAAAATGAGCACCACATTGCTGATTGCATATACGTGCTCTCCTAAGCATGTTGTCTGACGCGATTTTTCAACGTCCTCGAATAAAAAATCGCTCTGTATAATACGAACATACAGCCTTTCGAATATTCTCTATAATAAAAACGTCGCTCAGTAAGGAACGCAAGATGGCCGACAGCGAAATCTAATTAGACCACTTGAAAATGTTTTGTCAGTTAGCTAATACTGAACGCATTCTATCACAATATATTTTTGCTAGTTGTTAATATTCGAGTGGCACATTTATTTGTTAATGTAAATATCATACCTATTATTTTCCCTACGTTATATATGTATAAATATAATTATTTCCCTGTCTTTGCACACCGACAATTATATGTAGCGTTGACGAGAACAAGGTGGGAGAAGAATATCAGAATTTTATGGCCGAAAATAAAACCCAAAGGCATTCACTAAACGACAACAGAGTATTCACTAGAAATGTAGTATATGACGAAATATTTCATATGTAATAGTGTGCTATACATTATTTTAAATGCAAATATTAATAATCTATCTATCTACAATTCTTCCGTTGATATTTCAACGGGAATTACACTAGTAAATACATAACAGGCGTGGATTGTGAGCGTAAACATCTGGGAGGCCAACTTATTTCTCGTGAATACACAAAGAAATATATCGAAATCGGATTCCGGCGAAAAAACTATTCCAGCAATGGGACTTTTGATTTACTGCAATCTCTATCACAAAGACGCAATCCCTGCGGCACAGGGTTAGAATTGTATAACGCTGAAAATGTGTCTCTTAGAGCTTATTCTATTTTTTATACCAAGAGATCGCTTAATGGCTTCTCCTTTCCCATCGAAATGTGACACATTTAACTTCGACGAAAATACAAATTTCTACACTACATTATAATTCCCATCCAATGAAAAAAGGGATCTAATCAACAGCACCATAAAAACGTTTACCAATTAAATGAAGTCATGCAACTACAAAATTACACTTTAGAAGAATTTAGATGAAATGACCTCTTACCTTTGATGATTCCAACGGCGTTCGAATCTGGCAAATTCTGCTCACAAACACTTTTCCAGTAAGCACTAAGGTCCGCTGATGAGGTCCCAGATTACGAATTTATCCTCAGGAATACAAAAATCGGTCACTTCCGAAAAAGGTGTACTTATCGGCACTATAGAGAAAGAATACAGCTGTTCGTCAAGGAAGGCAAAGTTTGACTGACTGGCTAAGATGGCGGCAAAAAAAAAAAACGCTCGCGGCGCATGTGCGAAGGTTGATTTTCAGTAGATAGATGACTATCGCTTGCTCGAAACAGAAAAATCTCTATTTATAAATAGGACTTTATACGAGAGCGCTAGAATGATATAATATATTTTATATTATTTATTATTTAAAAAAATCTGATGTGGCCAACATGACTTTCTCCATATTTGGGGTATAGATATTTAAATTATTATGAGTATCATTATAAGGCAAAATTATTATTTCGTATCGTAAAAGAAGACACGTCGTTGCCGTAAATTACGTTTATTTTGAATGTTTACAGAATTCACCGCTACATGGTGTTGGCGCTGTAGGCTGGTATTAAGAAAAAGCGAAATATATCCGAAATGGATGGTTCTACGAAAATTAGTTTCAAACAAAACTTGGAAGAAATATTATTTTCTACAACTTTGGTCCTTACGAAGATTACCAATAACGATGTTGTTAAGGAGATATTTAACGGAAACCGAAAAACCGGTTATTTAAAAACAACTCCTAAACAATAACTCCTATGGAAAATTATTTCAAATGAAAACTGTAGGAAATTACATTCTCTGTAACTTTTGTTTAGAATTGTATATACAATAATGATGTTTTAACAAAGAAATATCGCAAAAACCGAATCGGGTTTCGAATAAACCGCGACTGCCGGTTATCCGTTATTGTCCAAAAACTAATCAGTTCTTTGTGCTCATGTTAAAGTGTTATATATGAAGTTTGGTAACGATATGGCACGTACTTCTTAATTTAGAGCGCCCACAATAACATACACACACACACAGACATCATTCCGAAAATAGTCTAAACGTGTTCTAGGAACCTCAAAACATGTATTTCCGTTGAAATCTCGAAGTCGATTTTTTTCATGAATACAATACTTTCCCATTACTACGTATGGAGAAAGTAAAAATGACATTTTACATTATTTTACTACAACCACTACATTATTACAATGTAGTACAGTGTGTTTCGCTTTATGTGATCATACTGAGTTACATTTAAATGATTATAGCAAGCGGCTGATAGCATTAAACGGCAAATTTTCTTAAATTAAATCTGGTTTTGGAATTCCGCGTTTGATTACAATAACAGGCTGATAAGAATAACCATTGATAATAACAAGCGGCAACTACTTTAGTAGAGTAAGCACAGAATCAATTCATCTCACATCTATAGTCGATACGCCACATGTGGCGACCGTATTGGACACCACTGACATAGATCCACTGTTATAGTACATAACTTTTGAATGTAGAAATTTATTCTTGCTAATGCGCGTCATTCGTTTTCGAAAGTTGGTAATGAGAAGGGGAGGGGGACGAAGGTTGGTAGTGAGAGCAGGATGAGGGGGAAGGTTAGAGGTTCGCCTGAGGAGGCTAATACCTTGGAACGGTCCTGTCCTCGGTTAAAGAGTCAAAAGCGGACATACACTTGTAGACTATTCCTGAGTCATTCACAGCGATAAGAATTAAGTCGATGCACGCTGCCTACCGATTCAGAAGCTACCACAACTTTTCAAGACGGCTAGAACTACCTTCAAAGGTCTTTCGGAGCTCTCGGAACTACTTCGATGTACAGAGGGGATTGCATATATTAAAGAAAATCTGATGTGGCCAAAACATGACTTTCTCCATATTTGGGGTATAGGTATTTAAATTATTATGAATAATATTACGAGGCAAAATTATTATTTCGTATCGTAAAAGAAGACACGTCCTTGTTGCCGTAAATTACGTATATTTTGAATGTTTACAGAATTCACCGCTACATGGTGGTGGCGCTGTAAGCTGGTATTAAGATAACGCAAAATATCACCGAAAGTATCTACGAAAATTAGTTTCAAACTCTCTACAACTTTGGTCCTTACGAAGATTACCAATAACGATGTTCTTAAGGAGATATTTGAAAGAAACCGAAAAACCGGTTATTTATAAATAACTCCTAAACAGTAACTCCAATAGAAAATTGTTTCAAATAAAAACAGTAGGAAATTACATTCTCTATAACTATTGTATAGAATTGTATATACAATAATGATGTTTTAACGGAGAAATATCGCAAAACCCGAATCGGGTTTCAAATAAACCTCGACTTCTGATTAACCATTTTTGTTCAAAAACTAATCAGTTCTTTGTGCTCATGCCAAAGTTTTATATGTGAAGTTCGGTAACGATATCACAAGTACCTTTTGAGTTAGAGCGCCCACAATCACAAACACACACACGCACACAGACATCATTCCGAAAATAGTCTAAACGTTTTCTAGGGACCTCAAAACGTGTATTTCCGTTGAAATCTCGAGGCCGATTTTTTTCGTGATGACAATACTTTCCCATTACTACGTATGGAGAAAGTAAAAGGCAAAATATTTCCGAAATGGATGGTTCTACGAAAATTTGTTTCAAACAAAACTTGGAAGAAATAAGGATATGGCATGTACTTTATTAGTTAGGGCGCCCACAATAACATACACACACACAGACATCATTCCGAAAATAGTCTAAACGTGTTCTAGGGACCTCAAAACGTATATTTCCGTTGAAATCTAGAAGTCGATTTTTTTCATGAGTACAATACTTTCCCATTACTACGTATGGAGAAAGTAAAAAATATACTTCGAGATTTCAACGGAAATACACGTTTTGAGGTCCCTAGAACACGTTTAGACTATTTTCGGAATGATGTCTCTGTGTGTGTGGATATATGTGTTTGTGGGAGCTCTAACTCAAAAAATACTTTCCATATCGATACCAAATTTCATATATAACACTTTAACATGAGTAGAAAGAGCTGATTAGTTTTTGGATAAAAACGGTTAACAGGAAGTCGAGGTCTATTCGAAACCTGATTCTGTTTTTGCGATATTTTTTCGTTAAAATATCATTATTGTATATACAATTCTATACAACGGTTATAGAGAATGTAATTTCCTACAACTTTCATTTGAAACAATTTTCCATAAGAGTTATTGTTTAGAAATTATTTATAAATAATCGGTTTTTTGGTTTCCGTCAAATACCTCCTTAAAAACGTCGTTATTGGTATTCTTCGCAAGGACCGAAGTTGTTGAGAATAATATTTCTTGCAAGTTTTGTTTGGAGCAAATTTTCATAGAACCATCCGTTTCGGAGATATATTGCTTTTTCTAATATACAGCGCCACCACCTTTTAGCAGTGAATTCTGTAAACATATTCAAAATATACCTAATTTACGGCAATAAGGACGACTGTATTCTGTTACGATAGGAAATAATAATTTTGCCTTATAATGCTATTCATAATAATTTAAAGAACGATACCCCAAATATGGAGAAAGTCATGTGTTGTCCACATCAGATTTTTTTTAATTAGAATTTTAAAATTACTTAGGAAAATGGTTCGAACTGAAGACCTTAATGGTTCTATGAAGAAAAGAACAAATTTATTCTTATTGAAGACAGAATCCGAATCCCGATCGAATTAGCATAAAAATGTATTTAGAATCAATAAAATACGTGTTATCAGTTTTACTGCAGTACCCATTATAAGCTACCATAACAACTCCCATTGTCGCCGAAATTCATAGTTCATTGGATTTATATGGAAAATTTTTAAAAATATAGTTTGTCAATTTCTGTGTACGTTTTTAATTTGTTTACATGAAACCAAATATTTGTTGTGTTTAACTGAATTATCTTCTAATCTAATATATAAAGGATAATGTTTGTAAGTTTGTTCGCTTTGAATGCTTTTAACATGAGATAGGGAGGGAGAGAGGTGGATGGTAACGGAGGGGGGAGATGGAGAGAGGGAATTAGGGGGAAGGGGTGGAGAGAGGGAGGGGGAGTGAGGAGAAGAAGGGAGGGAGAAAGAGGGTGGGAGAGAGAGGGAGAGAGACGGAGGGAGAGAGAGGGAGGGAGTCAGAAGGACAGACAAACGACTTTATTGATGGCGAAATGAGACTATATAGTCCCTTCTAACATTTAAGAGAGAGAGGGAGAGGAAGTGAGGGGGAAGGAGCGACGGAGAGGGAGCAGGGGGGTGGGAGCGAGGGGGAGGGAGGGATGGAGAGGGAGAGAGGGGAGGGAGCGAGAGAAGGGAAGGAGAGGGTGGAAGGGAGGCGGAGGGAGTTTATACGGTTTTTTACAAGATTTTTCGATTTTTCGTGAAAAAATATGCATATTATATACAGAAAATTACGGTAGTGTGAATGAAATAGAATGATACTAAAGCAATGCAAATAAACAAGTAAGACTTGAACAAAGACAGCGAATAATGTAATGTTGATCCTTACACGTTACACGGTCGAAATTTTAGATTCACTAAATCCGTTGAAATTCAACGGGCACTCAAGCTAGTATATATATATAAATGCTTAAAGTAAAGGAAAGGTAATAATAAAAGTGACAAGAAGGTGTTGGAGGGAGGCCAGTGGACAATTACCTAAATTGGAGAGCCGCTGGGGTCACCGAAGATAAACGGAAAACACAAAAACACGAAAAAGACAAAGTGAAGCTTGCCATCCACCTTTATAATTACCTTTTCTTTTCCTTAAGCGTGTGTGTGTGTGTGTGCGTGTCGTAATAAAACGGGCCTAGCGTTTCCTTTGTTTGCGGAAACGTTCCCTTCCGCTTGCTGCCTTTTTTTTTTCAATTTTATTTTTTTATTTTGATTTTTTTCTATGACTTATTTAGGATTTTTGATAAATAGATACATTTTATTCCGAAAACTCCCATTGATATGTACACCATCCATAAAAAACCTAAAAATAAAATAGATTTATCTTTTTCAAAAATTTATTTCAAAAATACCTTCTGGCATGGAAATATGCTTATAATTTTTTACAAAAATAAAAATATTAAGTACAAAAAACAACCTTTAACAAACAAAAAAAACAATTCTTTTTATAATTTGGTTTAAAATTTGTCCATATTATGTTCATACGGCATATACATATATCTATATATATTACTAGCAGAATTTTCCGTTGAATTTCAACGGATTTGGTGAAGCTACTACAACACAACATACAAACTCTTTAAAATATATTGTAGATACCTTTTAAATTACAATTAGCCTTTCTTAACAATTAATTATATTTGCTTGTAACAATCCGTTTCCGAGCCTATTGCATTCAAATATAACGATAATTGTATTACTTATCATATCACTTTCGCCAAAGAAAGTAATGTGATCACGAAAAAAATCGACTTCGAGATTTCAACGGAAGTACACGTTTTGAGGTCCCTACAACACGTTTAGACTATTTTCGGAATGATGTCTGTGTGTGTGTATGCGTGCGTGTGTATGTAATTGTGGGCGCTCTAACTCAAAAAATACTTGCCATATCGTTACAAAATTTCAAATATAACAGTTCGATATGGGCACAAAGACCTGATTAGTTTTGGGACAATAACGGTTAACCGGAAGTCGAGGTTTATTCAAAACCCGATTCGCTTTTGCAATATTTCTCCATTAAAACATGATTATTGTATATACAATTCTATACAAAAGTTATAGAGAATGTAATTTCCTACAACTTTCATTTGACACAATTTTCCATAGCAGTTATTGTTTAGGAATCATTTATAAAAAATAATCGGTTTTTTCGGTTTCCGTCAGATACCTCCTTTAAAATGTCGTCATTGGTAACCTTCGTGAGGACCAACGTTGTAGAGAAGTTGTTTGAAACAAATTTTCGTAGAACCATCCATATCGGAGATATTCAACTTTTTCGTAATTGCCAGTATTCAGGGCCAGCACCATGTACCGGTGAATTCTGTAAACATTCAAAATATAATTTACGGCAATAAGAGCGCCTGTATTCTTTTACGATACGAAATCATAATTTTGCCTCATAATGCTATTCATAATAATTTAAATATCTATACCCCAAATATGGAGAAAGTCATGTGTTGGCCACATCAGATTTTATAATTATGCCTCGCTGAAATATTTACTTTTATGTCTTGAAAAAGCAACGTACAGTTGTCCATGTCTGAACACTGACTGGTAAATGTACACCAGATACGTGCGCTTATTTACGTTAATAAACATTATAATGTAGAGTATAATGATTTTATTTACAAAAAATTTAAGATTCCAGTATTCAATAGACGAAAGAAGGTTCAATTACATTCATCAATCGTTATAAACGCTTCCTGAATAATATTCAGCATCTATTTACGTTGCTATCCATAAATATCGATCGTTTCGTTGCTTAAACAAAAGTGAGAAGTGAATAACGCTAAACTTTCGTCTATTTGTAAGCTTCGTTGAAGCTAACTGAATCGGAGGTAACAATGACGGCCGCATTGGCAACGCCCGGAAGGAGTACGAAAAATCCACAAAATTTCGAAACAAATAGTGTATTTCTGAAAACTTCGACCGTGTAACATGTAATCTTCGTAGGAATAAGATATTATAGAATTTTTCTTCGTCGAATAACGCAAAAACGAAAAAAATCGGTCCATATTTACGTATTCTTCTATTTGAAGGAAGAATACCTTGCAAGTCAAGAAATGGATTCATACGTGTTATCTTATGGAAAAATGTTAATCCCCTATATTGGCAGCACTGATTAATCCTGGTTGACCAAACCTTGACCATTCACTAATTTAGGATGTAACGAAGAATCGTACCAAATTGGGTTATTCTAGCTTTTATCGTTTAGGAGGAGTTCCATGAACAAATAAACAAACACACAAATACACACACGCTTCAAAATATATTATAGTAGATTAAGATTAAGATTAAGGTAAGATAATGTTCCTTATTCAAACTTGCAAGCACACATGCACCAAAAAAAGCCACGGCGCACGCCGGGCTTAAGCATATATATATATATATATATATATATATATATTAGTGTTTCATTTATGCTCAAATATCTCAAACCTTAAAATGGAATACAATTTTTCTTCATCGCAAGGGATGAAGAATATTATACTGAGAAACATTTTTTATGAAAGGTGATTTCTGAAACTCAGCCATAGGCGCCCAATCTTCTAGCTAATTAGCTACTACGCTGATAAACAGTAAATAATTCTTAAAGAAATAATTAGTAAAACCCGCATTACTTATATTTTAAAACGATTTTTAAATTACTATTACATTAGATATTGAATGATTAATGATGCGAATGATGGCTTACTCTGTTTGTATGAAATGCGCTAATTTAAGCAAACTTGAGAAGTTTTACTTGATCCTTTCACCAGAATTATTACATTAAGAATTAATAAATAGTTTTTCATGAATATTATTCAATAAAAATTCACCAAACCAAAAGGTAAGTTTTCTCAGCGTTTGCAACAGAAATATTAATTAAGGGGAATACGATGAGAATTGGGACGAATGTCATTGTTGAGAGTCGAGCTTCTTACTATAGCTTCAATACTCACACATAATACGATAAAAATACGAAGCATGTATTTAGATGTATGGAGCGAGATGGATGGAGGAGGAAGAGGGAGTGAGAGGGAGCGAGAGGGACGGAGAGGGGGGGAGGGAGGGAGGGAGGGAGGGAGGAAGGGAGGGAGGGAGGGAGGGGGATGTGGAAATATAATTTTCTTTACCGTCATAACGCTTAGTACTTTAGTGTTGTAGATATGAAATTAAAACAAATAATATTCAATAAACTTTCAAGCTTCTGTGTGTTTATTATTAAAATGCTGGAAACATTTCAAATTTGAAATAAGACTACAAGATGGATTTTGTACAATTTTTTTAACGGGAGAAATTATTTCTTAGACCGTACTTTTCCGATATAAAACTTTAAAGGCAGTAAAATTCCCAGCAACGATGATGTTCTATGAAGATTTACCCTCTTTTCTTAAAAGGTTGTATGAATAATTGTTTGTAAGTAGCAGAGTGATGTATGTAAATCGAACGAAAGCGAAGGCTTTAACCGAGCCACGATTTTAATTAATGAATAATAATACGGTATAAAATACTAATAGAAGCTCATAACGACTGCAACATCAATTAAATGAATACTTTTATTCGCGTACTTGGTTTCCTCTCAAGATATTTCGTGCTTGTTTCTTCATCACGTCTGACCATGTAATTATTCTCTCATTAAACAAGAGATGGCGATGGTGTGTGCGGCAAATCTAACCGCGTTGTACGAATGTGTTGCGTGAAGCATATCTTCAGGGGAGAATCGATTCGCATCAACAAGGGAATCAGTCCTCTTTCTTCCCTCACTCCTCAGAATACTTGCTTTTCCCTCTCCCTTAACCTTCAACCCTTTGACCTCGTCCCCTGACCTATCGCCATCGAAAAGTCAATCGATCGCTTCGTACTTCCATATCGATCACACCACGAAAATCCTGACCTTACCATATCATAAAAAATATATAAAGACGGTGCCACTTTGTCCCTTTGTCATGTAATGCTTTTTGAAGCTTAATATCTCGCAAACGACTTAACCGAATTTGATGAAATTTTCAGGATAGCATTATGATATAACAATAAAACGTTTTAATGCATAGATCTCGAGATCAAAGACAACGGTTTGACTCCAGGGGATAATTTTCATTACCAATAAGTGAACACGTAAAATCGGCTTTACGACGTGCAGACTTTAATTTTTTATAGATTAAAATTAGAAAGATTTGACCTACAATCTTCGGATATGAACCATTTTTAAGAAAACATTATAAAGTTTCTTATTCTGTTCATCGTTTTCCGCCTACAGTTCGAATTTCTCAACATAAACGTTTAATTCACACAGTTTGAGGAAATATTGCCATTTTCAAGGGATGTTGCCTTGCCTACCAGTTCAATTGTTAGACCTCTATATCATATTTCTTAATTCAATCTTTATGGGTATAAACGTGCTTTGAATGTTTTAATACGAGCGAGAGGGGGGGGAGAGAGGTAGATGGGCCAGCGAGAGGAAGGGGGAGAGAGGGAAGTAGAGGGGGAGAGAGGGAGGGGGAGAGGGAGGGAAAGAGAGAAAACTATTTTAAGTTTAACTAAAGATAGCCCGTCAACAACAGAATATTCACTAGAAATGTTGTATATGGCGAAATATTTCATATGTAAAAGTGTGATATTAATTATTTAAAATAAAAATAATAATAATCTATCTATTTATAATTCTTCCGTTGATATTTCACTAGCCATATAATTAAAAGTCTTTTTGTTAGTCTGTAGCAAACGTTGTGTATAATGCTTTTTGAAGCTTAATATCTCGCAAACGACTGAACCGAATTTTCTGAAATTTTCAGGATAGCATTATGATCTTCGTTTGGAGGTTTTCGCAGCGTTTGATGATGTAGGTTGATGCTTTCGGGAGGCACTGCGTGGACGGCATTACTGCTCTCGACGTTTCGCCTTCGATGCTGAAGGCATCTTCAGGAGTGAAGTGCAGGGGCAGTCCTGCGTCGTCTTGTATATACTGGAGTCGCCTATCTCTATTGACGGTTGGAGTCGTCGCGGCCAATGGCCGTCTGTCTGAGAGTTTCCTTTCTCTTTTTAGCCGTTGTTGTCATTGCGGCCATTGGGAGAGTGGTCGTTCCTTTCTCTATCGTCCTCTGGTCTGGCGCCCTTCATCCGCGGATCGAAGAAGTGTATCCACGTATGGCTTAGTTGGTAGCCGTCGTCTCGGTTGAAATCAGGGCGTTTCGCGATTTCGATGGCTTCGCGGATTAAACGTTGATAGTAGTACTCCTTCTTCGCTATTATCTTGGCGTCTTCAATTTTTCTTTTGTGGCCGGGGTTTGTGGAGTGTTCTGCTATGGCGGATTCCTTCCACTGTCTGTTTTCTATGGCTCTCTTATGTTCCTTTATTCGGCATGCGATGGATCGACCGCTTTGTCCTATGTAGCTTCTGCCGCAACTGCAAGCGACTTCATAGACACCCTCGCTTAGTAGAGGGGAGACGCGGTCTTTTGCCGACGGTAAATCTTCTCTGATTATTCGCACCGTGTTGTGGCGGACGATGATGTCGGATTTGCGGAGGGTCCTTGCGATTCGTTCCGTGGTGCCGTTAATGTAAGGGAGCAGGGCGAAGGCTCTTGGTTTTGGGCGGTTTTTGTCTTCTTCCCCTCTTTTGTATTTCGTAACACGCTCGATGTATTTCTTGTTGTAGTCATTGCTCTCGAGGGCTTTTAGTAGGTGTCTGTTTTCGGCTTCCAGTGAATTCGCATCCGAAACGATCTTGGCCCGATGGAATAATATTTTGATGAACGCTGCCTTCTGCTGCGGAGGATGGTGGGATGCAGCATTCATGTAACGGTCCGTGTGCGTCTGTTTACGGTAGACGGAATGACTGAGTCTGCCATTGGTTTCTTTCTTCACTAGTACGTCAAGAAAGGGGAGACTGCCGTTGCTCTCTACTTCCATGGTGAACTGGATGGCCGGATGGATGCTCTTCAGTTCTTCATGGAAAGATTTTAGTTTCTCTTCTCCGTGTGACCATATGACGAAGGTGTCGTCGATGTAACGTAGCCAGCATTTTGGTTTTTGGCTACATCTCGCTAAGGCTTTCTTCTCCAAATCTTCCATATATCGGTCGGCAACTGCTGCAGAGAGGGGGGAACCCATGACTGCACCGTCCAGTTGTTCATACAGCTGTCCGTTCCATAGAAAGTAGTTGTTGCTTAGACAGAAATCCATCATATCCGGGAAGTCAGATGGTAGACCTTCTGTTGTAAGGGCCCGAAAGACGTCTACTGCTTCTTTCACAGGTACCTTTGTGAAGGGAGACATGACGTCGAAGCTGACGAGGATGTCGTTCTCTTCTGTGGTGAGGTTTCCCAGAATTTCTACGAAGTTCTTCACATAGGAGTCGGAGCGGCCGATGAACGGTCGGATGCTTCGGGATAGATATTGCGCCAATTTATAGGTCGGAGATCCTATCATGTTAACAGTGGGACGTAGGGGGATTCCTTCCTTGTGAATTTTTGGTAAGCCGTAGTGTCTTGGCGTTCTGGAGGCCGTCGGCAACAGGTTACGTTTTTCTTCGGTCGGAATGGAAGAGTTCTTGATGAGAGTCCTGATCTGACGTTCAATCCTTGGTATGGGGTCTCGTTTGAGAGTCTTGTAATTGTCGTCGTCCAAATAGTTTTGATTTTTCTCTCGTAGTCTTCTCTATTAATCACAACCGTGGCATTACCTTAGTCAGCTGGTAGTATCAGGATGGAGGTATTGGATTTCAGCTCGTTCAAGTCTTGACGTTCTGTAGCTGTTATGTTGGGAGTGGGTGGTTTGGCTGTGCGTAAGATTCGTACCACTTCGTGTCGAATTTCTTCGGCTTCTCCCTTGGGAAGGCTTCTTATGCTCGCTTCTACTCCGGTGATAATCTCCTCCTTCGCGATGCTTCTGGGTGCCAGGGCGAAATTGAGGCCCTTGCTCAGGACAGCGATGGCTGCATCGTCCAAAGGCGTGTCTGTGAGATTACACACGCTCTTTAATTGGTCAGTCGTGGATTTGGGGTGTTGTTTGTCGTGAAGTCTTTTAAATTTTTTCGGATATGATTCACGGTATCTTTTCAAAGACTTCGCTTACAAGGGATATGTTTACGATGCTATAATGTAAATTTTATGATGAATCCAATTACGCATGTGTACATTTCCTAAAACAATCGGGAAAGGACTTGTGAGCTAATATATAACTTTTAAAAGATTTCCGTATTCTGTTTCTGAAATAAATACAACTCCATATCTCCGCTTATAATGAACGAAATGTAACCAATTTTTCTATTTGACTTATGTAATGATTATGAATGATGACTGCGTAAAGAGAACGTTTATATTATTAATGAAACGCCTTTTAACAAATCATACATACAGCACTTAGTTAAAAATATTCAGCCAAGACATGGAAAAGTTGACATGCGACAATCTTTTTACCTAATTGGTTTAGATAGGTACATTCAGCGAATGATGTTTAGTAATGTTTATATGTTTCATTGAATAGGATTTCATGTCAATATCTTTCATAGTTCACGCTTTGCTGAAAGTTATATAAACCGCGAACGCGCACCGTAACAATAAGCGATTACTGTTCATTCGCTTCTATGTAGCAATGTTTGTGTATAACATATGATATTTTTAATAATATTGTTTAAAAATTTCATCTTTTATGTAACTACATAAAGAAGTTCATCAAAAAACATTGAAAACATCAAAAGTTATAATTTTTTAGTGTTTTTCGCAACTTTTTCGTTGTTTTTCAAAAAACTCCTTCGTCCGCTGAGAAGGGAATTCTTAAAAACTCCTCCGTCGTAGAGGGGTTAAGCAACGAAACGAACGATGTTTATGGACAGCAACGTATATAGATAGTGATTATTATTCAGGAAGCGTTTATTGATGAAAGTAATTGAACGTTCTTTCGTCTATTGAATACTGGAATCTTACTTTTTGGTAAGTAAAATCATTATATTCAACATTATAATGTTTACTAACGTAAATAAGCTCAAGTATCCGGTGTACATTTACCAGTCAGTGTTCAATCATGGATAACTGTACGTTGCTTTTTCAAGACATAAAAGTAAAATTTCAGCGAGGCATAATTACAAAATCTGATGTGGCCAACACATGACTTTCTCCATATTTGGGGTATAGATATTTAAATTATTATGAATAACATTGTGAGGCAAAATTATTATTTCGTATCGTAAAAGAATACAGTCGTACTTACTGCCGTAAATTACATATATTTTGAATATGTATACAGAATTCACCGCTACATGGTGCTGGCGCTGTATACTGGTATTAAGAAAAAGCAAAATAACTCCGAAATGGATGGTTCTACGAAAATTTGTGTCAAACAAAAGTTGGAAGAAATATTATTCTCTACAACTTTGGTCCTAACGAAAATTACCAATAACGATGTTTTTAAGGAGATATTTGACGAAAACCGAAAAACCGGTAATTTATAAATAATTCCTAAACAATAACTTATATATAAAATTGCTTCAAATGAATGTTGTAGGAAATTACATTCTCTATAACCTTTGTATAGAATTGTATATACAATAATGGTGTTTTAACGAAGAAATATAGCAAAAACCGATTCATTTTTCAACGTTTTGAGGGGGGCTTGCTTCCTAGTGTGTGTACTGTACTAAATAGTTTATGTATATTGAGAAAAACAGTAGCCCAATTACACTTCTCTGTCTTAACACGAAGTCTCCTTGACTACGCCTGACGCAACTGCGTCAAGAACTACCCGCTGGATTCTATCCTAGTTTACAATTATCTCGCATATTGAGTACGATTTTAATTTTTACAATATTTGCGCGAGAAGCAGTGTCGAAGTCCTCTCTAAAATCTTTACATATTGCGTCTGCTCTTTCATGTCGTCTAGTGCCTTCACATTATCCTCGGTGAATACATCTAACAACAAGCAAACCTCGCAAGACCGTTCACACGGTAAACCATGTTTGTTCCTGTTGCCTTTAAGGGATCATATTATTGAGTTACCGATAGCGAGCTGAAACATTTTACAGATATTGATGTTGGTGGCATCAGCCCATGAGTTTCTGCACTTATTTTTTCGTGTACCTGTGTATCGATGAGGAAGGAAGTTTTTCGAACGACAGCCATCTATACGAAATCATAAACAAAGTTTGATGTCATTCTCATCGATAATCGAAATAAATTAATATTTCCAAATAAGAAGAAAACGAATGCGACACCAAAGCAATGACTGTGATATAATTTTTTACGAAAAATTTAATATATCTTTACTTCCATAAACTATCGGTACATAGATATTTGAAAACTAATGTTACATTTCTTTTTTCTACAGCACATTTGTATTTCACCAAAATAAAGTAGAACTGTACAAATTGAGTTTAATTCCATTTGAACAGTGCCGTTCCACTCAGTGACTTCTTCTTTGGTTAATTACATTTTCTACAATATTTATTTCATTAATACTCCGATATATATTTTTAAAATATCAATCCAAAATTAATTACATTCATAAATCGTGTAGTGCCTATTACAATGTTTCCAAAACCACTGCTACGTATCCGAAGATGGATGTAATAACGAACAAACATCTCTAACGCTAAAATTATCTTTTAGACTCTAATTCCTCAATGAAGTATGATCGAAAGAATAGGACGAGAGTGAGACCGCTAAATATGAGCTAGAGAGAAATGGAGAGGGAGAGAAGGCAAAGAGAGAAAGGTCACAATCGAAAGCCAACGAGAGAGAGGGAGAGAGAGAGAGGAGGAGGGGGGAGAGAGAGAAAGGGTGGGAGAGAGGGAGGGAGAGAGAGAGAAAGGGTGGGAGAGAGTGAGAGAGAGAGGGAGGAGAGAAAGAGGGAGAGAGAGAGACGGAGAGAGAGACAGGGAGAGAGAGAGACGGAGAGAGAGTGACGGAGAAATAGATGGAGGGAGGGAGAGAGAGAGGGAGAGAGGAGAGAGAGAGAGAGAGATAACCAAAAGAGGGCAAGTTCGCACGTCGTCGAGTCACGGGCGCAGCGGTCGAGCTTTTCCCACGAGTCGCAGAGGGCGTCTGCAGCGACAGCAGAAGCAGTCCATTCATCCGAAGAGCGAGAGAGAGAGACGTCGGGATGGATGTATTCGGGGGAAATGATTGCTGCGACAAGATAAAGCCTCCTGAGTAATCAATTAGAAGGAGAGGCTGGAGAGGGGGGGGGGAAAGGACGGAGAGAGGGAGGGAGAGAGAGAGAGAGGTTGAGGCAAATGAGATTTCAACAAAGAAGGGTTCGTGGGGGGGGGGGGGGGGGTGTTGGAATTCCTGGCAGGTTTCACGGAGTCTTAAGAGCTAAGTTCGTTCGTTAAATTACCAGTGCAAAAGCGAAGGAGAAATTGCGAGGAACGCGTAAATCAGAGGGTTTTACAAGGAAGAGAGCTATGATGGGGCGTAAGAGGTCCATCGAAGTGGAAATCCCTGCTAAAGATACAGAGTATTCTCGGACACGGTTACTTCCACGCACATGGGAAACATATTACCGTTCAGGCGATGGTACAAGGTGTTATATCTTTGAAAAAACTCTTCACGGCGATTTCAAAATATATTATAGAAATCTTATGGACATTAAGCGCAATAATATAAGGACATTAAAGATACTCACCTTCTTCGCCTTCGTCGCGCATAGCAAAATATTTAAGGCGTAGCTAAATTATTCAAGGGATTGTTACACACCTGAAAAAAAAGAAAATAAAACATTACATGCTGTTCGATTTACAAAACGAACATATGTTATTCATAAATGACAATATACCTTTTATATTTCAACTACTTGTTAAAATTTAAATAACGAAAGTAGAAAAATCTAGAAAAAATGAAAAGCTCCAATTATACTCAATTACTTAATTTGAGGTGTTACGATAAAAATCTAATCATACTGCTATGTGATATATCATTACGTATCTTGAATCGTTTTTCTAAACAGTATATTTATCCCATGCAACGTAAAACATTGAGAGTTTTTCTGTGCGTTCGAATGATCGGATAAAAACAAATACTGAAGCGCTAAGTGACATGACCATTCTCGGCAACTTGTGTGCAATGACGCGAAATTAAACGAGAACGGTTTCAGGACGAAAAAAAAACGTTATGTGCGAAATGAGCTGAAGAATTACGTAATAAGAATTGGATGGATGAAAACTTATTCAAAAAGAGAGGAAACGCGGTCGATTCAAACTACATACTTTCTTCTGATCGGATAAGAAGATGGCTGACACCAGAAGGCGGCTTTCCAGTCGTCTTCGGAAAAAATATTAAGAAGATGCGTGGGAGAGAGAGAGAGAGAGGAGGCATCGGACGGACAACTTATTCGTAGCAAACCGTGATGGACTTCCTTCTAATTCAAGAACCATTAAGAGGAGAGGAATAAGAGCGGAGTTACTAGACAAGGCGTAGCCGCAATGAGATTTTCGACAGAAGGAGAAAGGATGCTGAAAATTCGACAATTAGGCCAAAAAATTGCCTGGTCTGGACATCTGATCCAGCAAAAATCAATTCACGAGTTTGCTGGGAGATAAACAGGATCCGATTCTAGCGGCACTTGAGATTTTTCACGTCATGATACTGCTATAATTCGAGTAGGTAAGTAAATACCCGCGTATAATGCGCACCCTCGTATAACGCGCAGGGAGGTTTTCAGCCTCTTATTCTATGATTTTTCGATATACCCGCGCATAGCAAGCACCAATATTTTTAGCATTAGAATTCAGCCATATTTTTATAATTTAGCAAAAAGCAATGGACTATATTGCCAAATTTTTTTAATGTGATAAATTAAAAGATTCGTCTCATACAACAAAATATAGTCTCTCTCTAAATACCGTTTTAACAATTCCGCCATAATAGAAATTAGGTTTTACGTAAGTTTAGCGATGTTTCAGAAGAAAGTACACTGAAAAAACTTTTCAGTGTGGGCAAAAACAATAATGGACCGTTACTTTCGTTTGCAGTCACCAACCTACAATGTAATCTGTGCCCATGATCCATCACAGACTACCAAGTGGCGTCGTGACAAAATAAAAGAAACAGCGAGGAAATGATGTTAGTAACGTTATCTAGAATGTAGCAAATCATATACATACAATGAAATTCGAGAGAATTTTGTATGTTATTTCGAAGCAACACTTCAAATTTTATATTGTAGCCGATAAGAAAGAAAGGTTGTGCGCTTCATCAATCCTCGCCGTGCAGTTACTGTAGTTACCGTGCAGTTCAACTTAAGTGAACACAGTTCAAAATTATTACGAAATAGGTATGTTAATTAAATAGCACATATTTTTTTGAAGGTTATATTTACTGCGCATAGAATAAATTTAGTACTATGCATACACGTAGACGTATTAACTAACTGTAATATAGGTAGTTATAATGAAATACGTTCATTGAAGTCATCCTTTACATGATGGATAAAACGATCTTTTGCACGCTTTTTCGTATTAAAATTACAAATAATTAATTCATGTGCATATTAACCCTTATTTATGACAGAGAAAGTGTATGTTAAGTGGCAAAGCTACACTGCCAAATTCAAACTAAAAGTGATCCAATATGTAAAGGAGCATGGAAATCGTGCAGCAGAGCGAGAATTTGGATCCAGAGAATCTGTCATCAGGCAATGGAGGAAATCCGAAGAAATCATTAACAAGATGCCTAAAACAAAGAGGACTCACTCAACGCAAGGGAAAAGTTCAACATCCTGAGCTGGAAAAACAGCTGATGAAATGGATTATGGACACAAGAAGAGACTGCCTAGGTGTAAGTACATCAGCTGTTCGGGTTCAAGCTCTTAGATTAGCCAAACAGCTCAACATAAAGGTCTTCAAAGCATCCGTTCACTGGTGTCATCGTTTTTACAAGAGAAACCATTTGTCAATACGTGGACGCACCACTATAAGTCAGCGTTTGCCGGAGGATGACGAAGAGCAACTCCTCAAATATCAGTCCTACATAATTAAATTGATGAAGGAATTTAACTTTCAACTGAGCCAAATTGGAAACGCGGACCAGACCCCGCTTACCTTTGACATGCCATCAGAAACCACGGTCAATGACAAAGGCGCTAGAACGGTACGAATTAGAGAGGCAGGCAATGAAAACAACAGATTCACGGTGATGCTCGCATGTATGGCAGATGGGACAAAACTGCCACCGTATGTCGTTTTTGAACAAAAAACATTGCCTAAAGGCAATTTTCCCAGGGGTATTGAAACAATCGCTAGAAACGAGAAATAGTAAAGATCTTTTTTACCCAGACACGATAAGACGTATTAGTTAAGAGTTCATTTGGTGCTGTGACACCCCCTACCAAACGCTTCTGGTGGCTTGCAGGGAATTCATGTCTGACCTCTCCTTCCACAGTAACTGCCCCCTATGTCTCCATATGCTCGTTTCCCCTTCTTAAATATTGGTAAATCCCATTTTCGAATGGCTTACATAGTATTATTCGGCCCAACTCCTATCGCATTTCCCAGTACGATGTGTAAGATTAAAGCATATCATCCTAATTTATGCTAAATTAATTCACATTGTCTAGTTTAAGCGCATACGTTACGATTGCCATCATTTTTTCTATATACGTATTTTCGGAGGAATGTGTACACTTATTTAACTGTTTTTTCTTATTCGGTCAACATTAAATAATAAAATATTAGTCCAACAAACGCGTGGAGGGAGAATAGGTGGTAAAAATATCGGAATCTCTTCGCAATCCTATATATAATATTGGAAGTGTCCGTTCGTCCGTCCGTCCGTCCCTTCCTCTATCTCGAAAGCCGTTCGTCGTAGAGATATGCGGTAAACGGCGTTTTGTTTCTCTTAGCTATGAGGTCCCTGGAAAAATATTTTCGTTTTCTAAAGTGTCTAGGGTTTGAATCCAGGAGACAATTATATTTTTCCATAAGTTTACACGGGATTTTCGATTTTTCAGAGTGCAAGGTTTTTTCCTTAATTCGTTAAAATACGTAAATATGGACCGATTTTCTTCTTTTTTGCATTCGACGGTTAAACCTCTATACTCTCTTATTCTTGCAATGTTTACATGTTAAACGGTCGAAATTTTCAGAAATATGCAATTGTTTTCGAAATTTAGCGGATATTTCGTACTCTTTCCGGGCGTTGCCTACGATTCAATTAATGCCAATTAAACCTTCAAATAGGTGAAAGAATAGCTTTATTCGCCTCGCACTTTTGTTTAAGCATCGAAATTAATTATGCATAGCAACATAAATATTTACAGATAATTATTCTGTTAACTGCATATGGGAAACGTTTCTAACGATTTCATCGAAGCAATTGAATATTCATTTCATCGTTTGAATGCTGGAATCTTACTTTTTTGTAAGTAACATTATTATATTATACAACTGTAGTGCTTATTAACGCAAATAGGCTCACGTATAGATTAAAAATTAGATGAGAATAGGGACGTAAGATATTTTTTTAAACATATTGAAAGTTGCACGGTTATCTTCTCTTCGTATCTAATCTAAATAAATGGTTTCATTGATTGTTAAATAAAAAAGAAAAACATATTATTCAATAATAAGAAACAAAGAAAATTATAAACATAAATGTTCGTGATCGATTACTGTGTAGCATTAATATCCTCTCTAATATGACTTAAAATGCAGATTTCTGACTGACTTATGGGTTATTCTCCCGAATGGATGTGGAAAAGAGACGGAAGATTTAACACACAAGCTCTTACACAGAGTTAGAAAGGTATGCTCTATTTTTGCCATCAATCTCACCGGTTTAAACCGGACAGCGGAAATAAACCTCTAGCGGAAGGAATTGATGTACATACGTATTAACAGGGAGCCCAAATTAAAAATATAAATACGGAACAAATACCATTTAAACTGTGTTTTAATTTTTCATAACAACATCAACAGAAACTAATTAACATTTAAATGATTTGTTATAGATAAAAATTGACAAAAACAATCACATTTTAATTTATGGTGGCCAACGTTTAGAAATTCCTTCTAAAATGGAGTCAACGGGGAGGGATTGTGTGGTCCAGTGAGGCGAAGGGTGCGGTAGCGCCCGGAGACGACAACTAAAATAAAAACAAAGCGAGTCGAAGGCTCGTCAATATCCTCTCCATTTGCGGCGCAACAGTCAAGCGAGATATACTTCCTCTGTAGTCTACAGATATCTTGGTAGAAACCAATCGGTACTTACGTATTAAGTTGGGTTCCCCGTTAATTCCCTTTATTATTTTTATCTCAAAAGGAATGAAAGCCTGCAGGTCGACAATTCCATTTTTACGCGTTATTTCATGGGAAATGGAATCAATCAGTTACTGCGTAGCATTAATTTCCTCTCTAATATACAATTTAAAATGTAGATTTCAGACTGACTTCGCAAAATAAATTGTCAATACGCACACAGCCGTGCCCTCACAGAGATTCGAACACGCGAACCTTACCATTTAACGGAAAATACTTTACTATAGTTAAATGTGAATTATTGAGATTAACGTTTTTTACACACTTCTTCATTTTTGATAAATTAATTGAAAAAAACGCGCAAATATTGCCCGGGTTCAGCTAGTCCTATATATAATTTTCGAAGTGTCAGCCCGCCCCCGTATCTCAAAAGCCGTTCGTCGTAGAGATATGCGGTAAACTGCGTTTTGTAACTATGAGCTTCGAGGTCCATAGAAAACTATTCTCATTTTCATTAAGTATCGGGTTCAAATCCAGAAGACAATTATATGTTCTCATAAGTTTACACGGGATTTTCGATTTTTCAGAGTGCAAGGTTTTTTTCCTTCATTAATTAAAACACGTAAATATGGACCGATTTTCTTCGTTATTTGCTTTATTTGACAGCTAAAACTCTACACTATATTTTTCCTCCGATGTTTACATGTTATAAGGTCGAGATTTTCAGAAATACGCAATTGTTTTCGAATTTTTACGGATATTTCGTACTCCTTCCGGGCGTTGCCAAGGCGACCGTCATTGTTGCCTCCGATTCAATTAATGCCAATTAAACCTTCAAATAGGTGAAATGAAAGCGTTATTCGCTTCGCACTTTTGTTTAATCATCTAAATTATCGATTCATAGCAACATAAATATTTACGGATAATTATTCTGTTGACCGCATATGGGAAACGTTTCTAACGATTTAATCGAAGCAATTGAGTCTTCATTTCATCGTTTGAATGCTGGAATCTTACCTTTTTGTAAGCAAAATTATTATATTATACAACTGCAATGCTTATTAACGCAAATAAAACAAAGGACATATTATTCAATAATAAGAAACAAAATTATAAACATAAATGTTCGTGATCAATTATTGGGTAGCATTAATATTCTCTCTAATATGACTTAAAATGCAGATTTCTGACTGACTTATGGGTTATTCTCCGGAATGGATGTGGAAAAGAGATAGAACGGTATGCTTTATTTTTGCCACCAATCTCACGGGTTAAATCGGACAGCGGTCAGGGGCAGAGCCCCTTTACTTAAAGAAACCTCTAGCGGTAGGAATTGAATTGAACTATGAGGTCTGATCAAAACGATCTAAGATACAATGTATTACAAAAGAAGAGTTGAAGGTAATGGGCCAAAATGCTGAGTCAGCATAGACAATGACTCATTACATGTAGGAGTGGTGCCTCTTCCCCCTCCACCAAACCAGTTCTGAGCAGAGCATTGGCAAGTTGAGACGTGTCTTTGCCCTCAGTCGCAGTCGTAATGGATACAAAAGAAGGACAATGTGTGTGCATCAAGTTTTGGGTGAAGAACGGGAAAAACGGAGCAGAAATCCTGCGAATGCTAAGAACTACTTATGGCAATGCTTGTTTAAGCAAGCCAGTTGTTTTCTCAAAGGATAAACTGTTTCCAACATGGTCAAGAATCTGTTGAAGACGACCCACGCACTGATGAAATGATTGCTAAAGTGAATGAAAAAATTCATTCTGATCGACGATTAACCATTAGAGAAATCGCCGATGAACTGGGGATATCATACGGATCAGGTAAGTCGACTTTGACTGTAATCTTGGAATGCGTCGAGTGTGCAAAATCCACCATGAAAATGCTCTTGCTCACACTGCCCTTTCAATTCAAGAGTTTTTGGCCCAAGAAAATATCCTGTAGTACCCTACCCTCCATACTCACCTGATTTCACCCCTTCTGATTTTTTTCTATTCCCTAAAATGAAAATGAAGCTAAACGGACAAAGATTTGAGGACATTCCAACCATCCAACAGAATGTGTCATCGGAACTCGACAACCTCAAAGTTGAAGCGATGCCTCCAGAAGTGGCAGAAACGTTGGGACACCTGTATATCAATGGGGGTAGATTACTTTAAAAGGGGACAGCTAGTAAAAATGATATATGTAATTTATTTTCTTTTTTGTAAATAAAGTCTTAGAACTTTTTGATCAGACCTCGTATACGATCATACGACTTGAGTGCATAGTGCGATAATATTAGTTACTAAAAAGAATACTTCTAACTTCAGCATACATAGAAACGTAAATATTTACGGATAATTTTTCAGCTAACTGCGTATGGGAAACGTTTCTACCGATTTATTCAAAGCAGGTAAATCTTCATTTCGTCGTTTGAATGCTGGAATCTTACATTTTAGTAAGTAACGCAAATACTCTCACGCATAAATTTCAAATTAGATGAGAATAGGGACATACGTTATTTTTTGACACATTACAAGGTTATCCTCTCTTTATTGAGATAATGGAAGTGGAAAAATATACTTCTGTGGAGTTGCCTTATCCATTCTTTACATTCCTTTATAAACTGATCTTACCATTTCAATTACTCTTTTATTTCCCACTTGAATTCCAGTATTACATGCATTAAACGTTTAAATTGAGCTATTTCGAACTGTAGGCGGAAAATGATGAACAGAATAAGAAACTTTATCAGGTTTTATTCAAAATGTTTCATAACCGAAGATTGTAGGTCAATACTTTATTATTTTTATCTAAAAAAGAATGAAAGCCTGCAGATCGAGAATTCCATTTTTAAGTGTTATTTTATGGGAAATGGAAAAGTTAGTAATCAATTACTGCGTAGCATTAATTTCCTCTCTAATATGAAATTTAAAATGCAGATTTCTGACTGACTTCACATAATAAATTGTCAATACGCACACACAGCGAGATACGAACCCGCGAACCTTACCAATACCTGGAAAATGCATCAGTATAGTGAAATGTGAATTATTGAGATCAAATTTTTTCATGCTCCTTAATTTTTTATAAATTAATTGAAAAAAACGCGCAAACATTGCAAGGGTTCAGCTAGTTTTAATAATATTTCGTGGAATTGAAGGTCTTAAGGGCTACTAAACCTTTCGATGTATGTGAACGCGATAAGTCTATCCTTTGCATTCAAAAGGCTGTCAAATCAACGATGACCTCCTCCATTCTCTAACTTTCTCCCCTCCTGCGCTCTAATCCTCCCTCTCTCTAATTCCCCCCTTCTCACTAATTCTCCTCTCTACTTTCCCTACCCCCTCAAAAGTCCTCTTTCTCCACAATTATCTAACCTTCACCCAAGCCACTCCCACTCCTTCCTGCCACTTTATCTGAGCCTCCTAATCGAAAGGCAAGCAACCAGCCTTTCGAATAAGTTTCGCAGTTTGTCGCAGGGATGAGTTTCAAAAGCATGAAGGATTCCATTGTGATGTAATGTTAAAAGAAGGGATTAGAGGAAAAGAAAAGAGACCGGCAGATGGATAGGAGAGCGATAGAGAGAGAGGAAACAATAATGAATGGAGAATAAGCAGCGAGTTTCAGGAAAACGCCTTTGCAATTTGATATCTTATTAGGAGTTAGCGCTAACTAGAAAATCATTTCGATGAAGTGAAATCGTACGAAATATTTGAAGAAATTCCCGATGAAGAAAATGTAGCTGCGTCATTCTCAATGAAGATGAAAAAGTGGAAAAGGAAATTAAATAATTTCAGGCGTAATAACATGCAAGGCGTTTTTGAGGGATCTTCAGACTAATGGATATGTAAGGAGGTAATTATCAAGTCAATCAATGAATTGCTGTCTACGTTGCAAGTTCTTGTACAACTCCAACTTTTAGTTTTTACATTTACAATTACATGAATATCCTGCATGCCGCCGCAAGCGTTTGGCAGGGGGTGTCACAGCACCAAATGAACTCTTAACTAATGCCTCTGATGGACTGTCTTATCGCATCAGGGAAAAGGGATCTGTAGTATTTCTCGGTTCTAGCGATTGTTTTATTATACATATATTCTTGTACGTTCTGATCTAACATTACGTTCACTAACACCGATGGGTACAACTATGTCGCGAATTCGGAGCTTTTAAACTTTTCAAATAGTTTCCTTTTGTACTCAATTCTTCTACTGTTCAACGTCTGCCATTTCAGGCCCCTCAAGATCTCTGATACACTCGCATCATACCGATATTCTCCCATTACATATCTAGTCGCTCTACGCTGAACCATTTCGAGCTCCCTAGTTAGGCCCTCCTCGAAAGGGTCCCAGACGGCGCTACAGTATTCCACTAAGGGTCGGATTAAAGAAAAGTACGCGATTTCCTTCACATTCGAGGGGCATCTCCGCAGGACTTTGGAGGAAAGCCCTTGAACCCAGTTTGCCGATGCTATGATAGTTTTGATATGCTCCCTACTAGACAAATTGCTACTGAGTGTGAATCCTAGGTATCTGTATCTATTTGTAGCTATTTCGTACGGGTAACGGATCAAAGTCATAGAACGCGTGAAATTCACTGCGGCGAATTTCTCTATATTCAGGTCAAGTTCCCAATCTTTACACCACTTCGTAATAGCTTGAAGATCCCTTTCCTAAGTCTCCTGGTCGTATATTGTTTTGATTTCACCATACACATGCGTCTCATCAGCGAAGAGTCTGACTTTACACTTTATATTACCCGATAAATCATTTATATATATCAAGAATAACAGAGGTCCGGTTACACTTCCCTGAGGCACGCCGGAAGTCACTTTGACGACGTCTGATGCAACTCCATCGAGGACTACTCTCTGGGTTCTATCGTAAAGGAACGAGGCGATCCAATTTAAAATTTTCTCGTTAATTGAATAAGCCCTTAATTTTTGCACTATTTTCACGTGAGAAACGGTGTCGAAGGCTTTCCTAAAGTCTAAAAATACTGCATCAACTCCTATTCCTTTATCCGCTGCTTTCACAATACCATGTGTGAGTAGAGCCAGGGTCGGCTCAAGACATTTTGGCGCCCCAAGCAGATTTCAATTATGGCGCCCCATCGATACATAAATTTTAGATTAAAATTTGGTAGTTTAGTAGTATAATAGGGTATAAATATTTTTTTGTTTTGTGTATTTTTATGATTAAACAGTTTAATGAAAAAACAGGACTATTCACGGAAAAATCAATTTGAAATGTCACAAAGAAATTATAAATTGTGCCGTACTTATTTAAAGGAAAATGAGATTGATTAGAGCCATTGAATCGATGTAGGTATACACACATGGGGCTCAATCAATGGTTGTCAAACTTGCTGGTGCAGTAAGTTTAATTAGAAATGCAAGATCGACACATTGCCTTATTCATAGACAAGAACATGTTGCCAAACGCATGAATAAAGGCAGTGACGCAATTATATAAAGCTAATGATACAAAATGCTCTTGGAATGAAATAGAAAGAATGAAATTGATTCTTGATTGCAAAATGCACTTGGGAGTTTGTGAATACTGCAAATGAAGGATGCAGGGGAAAAAGAAGCGATGAAATGAATGGAATCAAACCTTATCTTGGAAGTGATCTTGGAAAGACGTTCCGAAAAAAATGATTTAAAAAATATGGGTTGGAATGAAAATGAGACCAACTTTATGACTGATTACGAACTTCAAGAGCAAGATGAACATCGTCTATTACTTGCAATCGTTACAACAAAGGACAACTTTCGTTAACAGAAGCAGCTTACGAATTTCTAACAAATTGAAAATTTAAAACGACCTCCAGGATGAATTTCTTAAAAGGATATAAAATTGCCCAATAATAGAGTTAATTACCTCAAATTTTAAAAAGAAACCTCTCTACCTTAAACTACTTATCAAAGGTTGGTTCAAGAAAGAGTATAATAACAACAAACTTATTTGAATTAAACTAAAAAATAATTTAACCATATAAATGTTAAAAAAATACCGTATTTAATCAATTGAAAGTCGACCTTTTTTTAAAATGTCACTCTGCTAAGAATCCAGTCTTAAAAATCGAAATAAATGTTTCGATAAATTCACTCCCGAGCCATCTCTGCGCGTAATCTTAGGATTCCCTGAGTCAATCGTAATTTCCTCGTTCCTTTGCAAGCGTAAGTTTTTTAGTTTTTCTTAATAATCCCATAATGGGACGAACACATTATTCTGCGGACTTGAAGAGAAAAGTGATTGAATGTACGGAAGAAACAAAATCTTGCTGAACAATGGCGCTACGGGATTTATGAGTCGAATGTGAGACGTTGGAGATGACAAAGAGAGAAACCGCGATATTTTTGTTGCGAGATTAAAAAACTGGGACATAACCGGGGCAAATTACATTTCATTAAAAATTGTATTGAATGCTTGAATGTAACGTAATTTGTGTTGTCGTAATTTTAGTTGATACCGTTTTTATTTAATTACGAACTGAAAAAAACCGGGGCATTTATACTTTTCGGCATTTTTTCGAGACAAATCCCGGAAAACTAGGATGTACACTCAACATGGAATTTTCCTCGCGTGCCCTTGTGAGAAGTAGGGGTCTGCTTACAATCGATTAAATACGGTATATAAAAAGATCGAATAAAAATATGTATATACTGACTTTATGGTTTAGAAAATCTTCATTGATCGTAGACTAGGTATAGCTACAACTCTCAGGGTGAAAAAGCCGCTTTTATCGATGGGAAAAATAATATTTACACTAAATATTGATGTCACTTCTTGAGCAACGACAAAAAAATATCAATTACGCCCAAGGAAAACTAACCTGCTATAACGTGATAACAGATTCTTCAAACACTAAAAGACGCACACCACTCGACTGACGTTTCCACAACGATGGACGTATTGGAACTAATACGGACAAATAATTCTTTTTTATGCCACCAATGCAAAATGTGAAGGAGGAGGAAATGTTGAAGGAGAAGGGGTTGAAAACAGTGGTGTGAGGATATGTACCCCGTTCTCAATGCGACATAAAACAGCGTAGCAATTAGTAAGAAGCAGTAAAAGAAACCCAAAAGATATATTTCTTTCTCAAACAAGAGCCGCAACCAAGCTATAGAGAATTTTGAATGTGCCTGAATGAATGCACGTGGAAACAAAGAGGAACCGCAAGAGGGAGGGTCTTGGGATATCCCGTATCCTCCTCGGACTTTCTAAAGATCTCCTTGTTCTTGGGCACCTTTGCAAATGTCTCCTGCTGTCCAACCTCGGACTGTAGCAGGCTAGTAAGGCGGGGGCGATGCCGAGGCATGAACTTTCTTATAATCATTCATGTCACCCCACTCCAACCTAAGGGAATGCTTCTCTCTTCAGGTCCGTGACTACATTTGGTGCAAGGGGTGCATTGCACCCTGACAGAAACCCTCGGGGGCGGCAAATCACAGAGGGAATCAGCTAGAAATATTAGGTGCGGTGAGAACTGCTTTCACCCGGTCGCCAAAGACCCCCGGCGTGTAACAGCAATAAAATGTTGGAAAACCACATCTAGGAAGCAGCTTTCGCAAATACTATTTTACCATTCGGAGTAGAGCCTGGTTGCTGCCCCTGAACATTAATTTGAAGTCACATTTTCACATTTATTCGCCAGCTGCAAACACTAAACATATCAATGGAAACCCAAATGGAAAAACTTAATTAAGGTATTTTTGCCAGGAAAATTTGCGCCTCTAAAAATTGGGCGCCACAAGCGGTCGCTTGGTCTGCTTGTATTGTTGAGCCGGCCATGAGTAGAGCTAACTGAGTCTCGCATGACCTGCCTCTCTGGAAACCATGCTGGTTTCTATTCAGAGCACCTTTACTTTCGAGGAATCGCATTACTGATAATGTGCTCAAAAACCTTACACAGAGGATTCATGTCAATGATATAGGGCGGTAGTTCTCCACTTTAAATTTACTTTCGGCCACATTTTCAGGGTTAGAGGGACAATCATTTCCTGGCCTAATGCATTTGACATTGGAGTGTAATTTCGTAATTGCAAATCTCACATTGTAAACTGAATGTGAAAAAATTCAAAACATTACACCTTGTAATTTCCGAACTTTGCAGTAAGGTTATCTGTTAAAATCCACTTTATGTTCTTCGAATTTTAACTATATTTCAAATTTTAAAATGGTAGCTACGTTATTTATTATTACATATTTTAAGCTTTCATGGATTTGGAGTTGATAATTAAAACATTTTCCAAGGTATCGAGTTGGCTAAAAATCTACCTGATGAAAACGTACTGATTGCGAAACTTAACTATGCATCCTGAGGTAAATATAATAAATCGATATACACATGGCTTGTATTGTAAGAGGAAATTTCGCATATTCAAACGAAGAGTCAGAGCCGTAGATTGAAACTTATATGCGCCGTCGATATAGTAGAAATGAAAGAGTTCGAAAATCATGATAAAACGAAAAACAAGCATGGAGACGTATGACTTAAAAGAGGTTCCATCTAATTGTAAGAGGGGGGAGGGAGGGAGGCAGAGAAAGAAGCGGAGACAGAGGAAAGTTCAGAGAAACAATAAACTAGAAGGGAGAAAAGAGTTAAGTTAGAGAGATGAAGAAAGAACTATGTAGAACGGAGAGGTTTTGGACGAGGGTAGCGAAAGAGAGAGAGAGAGGGAGAGAGAGAGGGAGAGATAGTGAGAGGGAGAGAGAGAAAAAGGCATGCGATGAAATTTGATCGGAGAGAGAAAATTGGAAGGTGATGAGGAACAGTAGGTGTGAATGAGTAGAGCGGATCGAAGAAGCGAGGAATCGGAAGAAATAGTTGGAGAGAGATGGAGTCGGAAGGAGGCTTCGGGAGAAGAGCTTCGACACGCCACTCAAAGCGAGGTTTGTATTTTTTTAACGTCGGGCAATTCGTCATTCACTTTATCCTTCCGTTTCGCTCTCGTCTTTCTCTCCAATCCTCTCTCTCGCTTTCTTCCTCTTTTTTCTCTACTCTCCCTTCTCATCTCTTTCTCTCTTTCTTTAGTGATGTGGTGTAATTTAGTCTCAAGTCATTCGAAAATCTCCCAGAGTTCAACGAAAACCTTATGCACGTCGCCCGTTGGCGGCGTGGTGGGTGGAGGGAACGAGAGGACTTTTCCCGTGACCACGCACGAGTGAGAACGAGGCAATCCGTGAGCGCCACTCGATTCGAACGGTCAAACAACGCTGCTGCACCATCAGTTAGGTGACTTGAAGCTCGAGGGTTTTCGAAGGAATCTTCTCAAATTAGGCATTCGCAATCCACGTACTTGATGGTAAAAATTAAATCGTATGATATTTATTAAGACAAATGAGTTTCTTTACGAGAGATCTAAACCGTGCAAATATAAACTATGATATAAAATGTCGATTTAATTACTTCCAAATCTCGAGAAACACAAAATATCTCTCTCGAAGGAGGGTTTATTTCATGAACAAATATTTTTATCCTACTGACGCAGCATTCTATACAGTGGCGCAGATACCGCCCGGGGGCCCGTTCTTAAGGGGGGCCCGCAAAGAGATTGAATGTTGAGACCAAAATATTAAGAATTTACATTGGGTATTCTTTAACCTTGCCGGGACAATTTGAACCATCGTTTTAATGAAAAGAGTAGAAAAATTCCATAGACCCAAAGGAAGCAGTATAGGCACATGATGTCTATGGCCTAATCCTCACTTACGGGATAAATACGACGAATAAATACAATAGGCCAAGATAAGAGACGCCATCTCTGTGCAACCTTAATTAAGTAGCCTATGGCCATGTGGTTAGGATTAATAGACTGTTTAGAGCATGGGTGCCCAACCCGCGGCCCCCGAACCAATTCTGTGAGGCCCTTGCCCCCCCCCCCCCTCCCCCCCCTCCCCCCTCCCCCCAGAAACTTAGTCTCTTTGCCACGATTTATACACGTTTGACAGCGTCGTCTTGTAGTCAGCCAATGCGAATGCATGATCGCTAAGATTAGATTAGATTTGGTGGCAAACTTGTCCTCTCAGCAGGTCTTTTTCTCTCTAGGCGCTGGATAGCGGGGAAAAGCGAATTCAGACTGGCATTCCTTCTCAACACAAGTGAAACATTGTGTCTCGATGTCGGTGAGATTGTCGAAGTGCTGTTGCTTTTGTTACTTTTACCTGTTAATTTTGAAGTGTATTTGGTGATTACGTGATTCCACAAGGATATTATGGACGGCGGTTACCAAATTTCCGCATTTTACGAGTCCAAATCGAGGTATTATTTTGGGTGCAAGTGACTTTGTGCGGAAAATCACAATTGATATGTTTGATATGCTGTAATCTGTGCAGATTTGTAGATACTGTTAAGACAAAACTCCCACAGTACAACTATTAAACACAGAATATGGGGATGTGCTGTACCATGCCGAAGTTAGGTGGCTTAATAGAGGGAAAGTTCTCAAACGTTATTTTGCTCTTCGTCATGAAATTGATATATTTCTCACTGAAAAAGGAAGAACTCAAGAAGCATTTTCTGACCCAAAATGGGTTTGGGCTTTAGATTCCTTAAAGGATATAACAGATCATTTGAATTTAAGATTACAAGGCAAAGGAAAGCTAGTGTCAGACATACTCGTATATGCTGAGGTGAAAGATTTTGAGGGGAAGTTGAACATTTTTGTGAAACAGTTTAGTGAAGGTAATTTTTCACACTTCTCTTGCTGTAAGGAACTAACATCTGACAAGAAAATGGTTTCACATTCCCCTGTAGAAAGATGCTCAGAAGCACTGAAACTCTTGCACGAAGAATTCAAGAACAGATTCTGGGATTTTCGCAAACATGCGAAGGAAATAAGAATGTTTCAGAATCCATTTTAAGTATCACCAGATGATTCATCTGAAATGTATCAGATGGAATTAATTGATCTGCAAGCCATTGATTATTTGAAAGACACCTACAAAAAAATAGTTTTTGTTTTTTTATTCAGGATTATCGGACACATTTGTGAACCTAAAGACATTTGCAGCGGGCGTGTTCTCCATTTTCGGCAGCACATATATTTGTGAGAAAACATTTTCAAAAATAAAAATAATCAAGTCGGAGTGTAGGACAAGGCTTTCAGACGATCATTTGCATAATATTTTAAGATGGTGTGCCACGAACATTGAAGTAGGTATTAATAACTTCGTTAATAAAGTGCAGCCTCAAGTATCACATTGAATATGTTTATATCTTCTGATAAATAAATGTCTTTATTTCATAAATATAACTTTAATTGCTGATTAGGTCAGTAATTAATTTTGTTTATTTTTTTCGAAGTGAGCCCCATCACATACTTAACGCCTCGTTGTGGCTCACTTGTGCAAAAATGTTGGGGACCGTCCACTGGTTTAGAGTATAAACAGATTCCTCGCAAACGAGCGTCGCATAACTCTTGCAGACAATGCTGTTTCGGTCATCAGATAACGGACGGTTTCGGACACTATAGATCGAATGAAAGAAAGATTTTAATTTCATCTGACGATTGGTCCACTTTCCATAGCACGATACTGCTTTTCCATGGCTAGTAACTCAGTTTGAGATTGTCTCTTCATGGTGATGGAAATCGGATCTCTCGTTAATCATTACTTCATCTACATAATATTTTCACTATTGTGAGAGTCAATCATGTCGACTTACAAGCATTTGAGCTGGTCTACAAACGGAAAAAGAAAAAACGAAGAACTTGAAAAACGTAATAAACTTCCAAATACTACAAATAAGTTTGTACAACAGGATTCTACACGTGATACAGGAAGTGATATTGGGTGTTCTATTGATAAAATATCGGGTACTGAAAATGTTGTCGATAATAGCCTAATTAGTAGCTGATTTCATTTCGGTCTTGTTTAAAAAGTGACATCGCTAAACTTTCTACTGTGAAAGAAGTAGCTAATCTGATACCCATTGAAAATGCTGCACTATCCACCACTTTTCTAGAACATTGTACGGCATTAATGCTATTTCTAACGATTCCAGTCACTCTCGCAAGTTCAGAACGTGCATTTTCGAAACTTAAAATTATTAAGACTTATTTGAGAAGTACCATGGGACTAAGTGGAATGAGTTTACTCTCTATTGAGAATGAGGTAGCGTGTCTTCTGAGGAACGATAAGTATCACATTATTAACGTGTCTGCTGAGCGAAAAGGAGGAAATGGAACATCTAGCTCAAAAACAAGTTGTGAGTACAGCAGTAATCTATATTTTATCTACTTTCAGGGGCGGCCCGAGAAATTTTGGCGCCCCGGGCGAGAGAGCACTCTAGCGCCCCTCTCCGTAAATGTTTGCAGAGATAATTACGAAGTACATGTTAATTTATTCATCGCTCTGTAAATATTATAGATAAAGAACAAAACAGAATGAATGCCACAAAGATTCCAGCCTGTTCGGCGATATAAATTGGTAGCCAGTATTTATTCACTTGCAAGTAATGCGTAGAGAGATGGAATAGCGCCCCCAAGATTTTGGCGCCCCGGGCAGCCGCCCGGTTTGCCGGTACCTCAGGCAGGCCCTGTATACTTTTATATGTTTGCGATAGTTTTAATACCCCTCTTACAGATTAAAGAATATTAACCCCTCCAGCGTGTGAGACATACAGTTTGCGTCCGCTGAAATCCATCCCTCAGGCGTGTGCAACCACATTTTTCATTAAGCTATGTTGCCGTTCTATCTGTAATTTACGACCTCTCCATCACTGATCTTGTGAGCTCATACCTTCTGTTTTCGTTATGAGACTTCTTTCTGTCTGTGTTTACGTCTAAGATTTTTCTTTTATTTTTTTTTCTTCCTTGTGCCCCTTGCTAAGCACAGCCCTCAGTCAGTTCAAGATGGGCTCTAGCTCTCGTGCGGTGTGAGACATGATATTTTGGATGAAATAAGTGAAAATAGCTTTTGCAATGACTCTGAAGAATCGAAAGGATATTCTGTTTATACAAGTGGTGACGATACATTAGAATCCAAAGGAGAATTATTCCAGCCTAAAGTGAGTTATCCTCAGAAAAAGTGTGTCCGAGATTTGGGATATCATTTACGTTTACATCAATAGCCTGCAAGCCGCCAGAAGCGTTTGGCAGGGGCAGTCACAACACCAAGTTAACTCTAACCAATTTCTCTGTTGGACTGTCTGATCGCGTCTGGGAAAAAGAATCTGTAGTATTTCTCTGTTCTAGCGGTAATTTCGAGATATTTTCTCCTGCACTCTGATCTAACATTACGTTCACTAACGCCGATGGGGACGACTATGCCGCGTACGTCTTCAACGAATTCGGAGTGCTAAGCCTCCTCAGCCCTTTCCATGTGATTTGATTGGGAAACAACTATGGACTGTACCAAACTTAATGATCGCTGGGAGGCGGGGTTAAAATGTGTGGAAAGGGAACCTTATTTCCGAATCAGTCCACAAACGTGGACCAATTATAGTGTTTCGCAAGTGGGCAGAGACGCTGGATGGATAAGAGACTTTGTAGGAGTGGGGTCAGATACGGGGGCGACGGGCGAACTTGAGTAAACGAAATTATGAAAATCTTGAAAACTTTAACATATAAAGCTACATAAAATGAAATTACGAATATTTACGTTTGGTAATATTATCTTAGTAACTACGAATATATTACTTCCTACTTTATCTTTCATAAGTAGATATAAATTATTTTCCACGTTATAGTGTACCTATTTTATATGATTGGCATTTAAACAATATCGAATATTCTCTGTTTAAATGACAAATAAGAGAAAAGGATGTTATATTTTACATTTTTGAGAATGCGCAGAAAAAAAGTTAGCAGGAAGATGAGACTATTTGGTATGCGAATGGCAAAGGTCGGAGCAGGTAGTATAATAAACACAAGGAGGGAAGGACGAGGGAAAAGAATGGCGTGGGATTTCTAAGGGACCACATGCATTTTGTGAATAACAATGATAAGGATTTTGTAAATAAAGATCCAAATTGTATAAAATATTACTAATTAGTGAGCATTTAAAAAACATTTCCAAAAAGTGTACATGCTATTGTTGACGAGTCATTGTTGTTGTGGAAAGGTAGGTTGTATTGGAGGCAGTATATTTCAATGAAAGCTTCTAGATTTAGGATTTAATTGTTTGAAGGGTGCGACCCATCAGGTTATCTACGGGATTCCATTATTTATAGTGGTAAAGAAACAAAATTAAGTTGCGAAATAACATCAAAGGAAGACACATTATCGACGAAAGTCGTTCTTAAATTGCATGATAAGTTGTTAGATTCCGGTAGGTGAATATATATATATATATATATGGATAATATATACATATTATTTGAGAGATCAACGGATGCTGTAGGGACTGTAAAAACAAATAGGTAGCGAAGTACGTATTAAAACAGTGGTTCTTCACCTCTTTCGTCTCGTGCCCCCTTCTGATAATCTAAAATCCCCACGCCCCCCTCCCATAGGAAATTTTCTTTAATGTTATTAAGGGTTTTATAAAAAATATTTGTTTTTTTGTTTTATTACCTTTTTTGACCTACACCAACCGAACACAAGATTAGAATAATCGAAAACTAGTCATTTTTCTGAATTAGGCATATTTTTGTACCAACTTAACTTGAAAACACTTCCCAGCTTAACATAAAATTATAATATTTTCACAATTAGACAGGATTATCACAGTAATCACTCGTGGCAACTGCAAGTTGGCCAACTCGTGAGGCGGTCAGACACGCTGTTGTCACATAATATTATGCTTTCAGGTTAGGCAAAAATTGTGTAAAAAATCCTTGCTGTTTTTACGAAAAAATTATTTTGATCCAAAAAGCTTAATGCCCTCCTGGAATCCTCTTACGCCCCCCAGGGGAGCGTGCCCCCCCCCTCCCGGTTGAGAACCACTGTATTAAAATATAAAATTTCATTTCACGAGGACTAAATAAAGATATTTATATTTTATTAAATAATATATGACATCTTTAATACTGTGTATTTTTCGGAATTATTCGATGGTTGATTAATTAATTAACTGGCATTAAATGAATTCCTGCATAACGAAATCGACGTCGCCGAAAAAAATTCACGCTGATGGGTTTAAATGCCGCGAAAAAAAGCACCCTTGAGGGATGAAGATGTTACACTTTAATAACAGGTCGAGTAAATAGAGGATACTTTTCTTCAGTGCGTTGGCTTGGTACATATATTTCAAGTTTTCTTAAAGCATTTTAAATCTGGGCCAATTTTCCTCCTGAAACTACGAAATACGTTCACTTATAACGAGGCCTGGAAAAATTTTAGACCGGGGGCCTGCGCATGCCAAGCTACGCCACTGATTCTGGATTAAATGTTCTACGATAAATCTGAACGACTTAAATTCAGCTCCATTCTGAAAATTTTCTTTGTGCATTACAATTATTTCGCTTCACACTACCATTTGGAAAACTCAACCAAAATTATCCCCGATCCTAAAACCCGAGCTGCAAATTAGTACGAAAGCATAACGACGTCATCAGTCAATCCGAAACTATGGAATTCGCTTTCTATGCAGCAACCAGATGCTTGAAATAACAGTCTAAAAGCCACGGAGGGAACAGTAACTAGGATGGATATTCACAAAATGCTGCAGCTAACGAATTGGGAAGTGAAACTCAGAGAAAAAAGGAGAGTCGTGCGCACCAAAATCGAACTAATCGGAAGCGTTTTGCCACCACGGCACTGCTTCCCTCCGAAAATCGCGAAGAGAAACTGGACGAGTCACGTGGCTGCTCCTGCGAAACGCTCCACGTTTGCCACCGAAGGAGTTCGGGACGAAGGGAATCACTGATTTATAATTCGACCATGGTGGGATAATCGAATCTACAGTTATAGTCATATTACCCACAGAAAAGCATTTCTCTTCTCGTTAATCTATATTTTTCGACATGCCAGATTTTCGATAGAACGTCATTCCGCTACGTTTGAATTAAACGCTGTGATGCAAAAAGGGACCTCGATACTTAGTATTTTTTCTCCTATCGTCCGATGTCGATTAATCGCTCGTGCGGTAAAGGATAGGAGCGGCTCGCTAAGACCAATTAGATGTAGCAACGGATGCCCGATTCGCACTTTTTATCTCTATGTTTCCCAGCTCCATCATCCTCTAGTAAAAGCTTTGCAATGGCATTGCCGCAATTTAGTATTCGCCATCTGTACAGGAATGTTTTTCTCTCGCCTGGAAAATACAAGCGAGTACACGTAATTGAGCGTCCAAGTTCAGTCTTTACCGCAACAGGCTGCATCTTACAATAAATGAGCTTGCTGGTTTTTCAAATTTTTATATTTTTCTCTGCGATTGAATTAAATGAAATTGTGCACCTCCCATTCACTGCCCCAATTTAAGATTCCGAGCAGAAGAAACTGACGTCTACTTATCGCATAATGAATCCAGCTCCATCTGCTATTGAAAGAATGCTGTAACGAAATCAGGTTACGCAATTTTTACCTTAATTCTCTATTTCCCCTTACCACACAGCTATATGGAACAAGCTTGCGGCTAAATACGACCGAAGCAAATGTACATATAATTAAATTGACGATATTTTTCGAGCCCATATTAGTACAAACGGCACCTTTAATACAAATGAACAACTCCTGAAATACCTTTACAGAAAATGATAAAAATCAATGCAAATTTATTATGCTAATACTTGGAGTATTAGAATCAAAAGCTAGTAAAAATACCGTCATCTATTTTTACTAATATCGCATCATTTATGTACATTTAAAAAATCCGCTTATGCGTTTTGTTTGTCCGTCTGACGCGCTAAGTCCTCCTAAACGAAAGCAGCTAGAGGCTTCGTTTTTTCGCCAATTGATTCAGTATTCTGTCTAGTTGAGCATTTTTTCTCAGATTGCCTGTCTTTGTATATATTAACCCTCCGTTACTGTGCTGGGGTGTCTCAAACCCCAGTCTAGGTATTTTAGTAAATTGACATAAGATGGCGCGTGAGTAAGAGTTGAGCTCCAGTGTACCTTCACATTTTCACTAGTAGATAATAATAATAAATAATCATTATTTGTCATTCAGCTGTTGAACAGATCAGATGCCATTTCTCTAGCTGGGGTTTCTCAAACCCCACCACAGCACTGACGTTGGAGTTTTCCAGTCTTGAACGTAAATTAAATTCTATCATTCTAATATAGATTTACAAATATAGTAAATTGTTTTTACTAATATATCGAAAAAATGATATAATATACTACATAAAGGTATTTTCCATGAAGAATCAGCCTGTAGCTTCAAGTACTTTTAGTTTCATGAATGACACTACTCTTTGTGTCATACGTACCGAAAAAAAGGAAGGTAGTACTTCTGTTATCGACTATGCATCATGACACTAAGATGATGAAAGTACAGGAGAACAGACGAAACCAGAGGTCATTACATTTTACAATATGACAAAAGGAGGGGTTGACACTGTCGACCAAATGTGCGCTAACAGTATTTTTTTCAATTATGAATGTTGCTGCTATCAATGCTCATGCAGTTTTTTATTCAAACACTGGAACCTCAATGTCACGCAAAGAGCTCTTGAAGACATTGGGACTGAGTTTGATTGACAAGACAATTCAGCAAAAGCAACAAAATATTGGTCGTCTCCCTAGAGAACTGCAAGGCAAAGTGAAACGAAAAACCAGTGGTGAGACAAATCAGCAAGGCAGATGCATGTCCTGTCCATGATCTAAGGACAAAATATCGTTGTCACAATTGTGATAAAATTATATGTTTGGAGCACGTTATCCCTGTGAGGACCGTGTCAGTTGTGACAAAGACTCTGAGTGAAGTCATTTTATGTGTGGCAATGAAACCAATTGTACCTAAGAATACTACGTTAACTACGTTAGGCCTACTTTCTTACCAGCTTGATAATTTACCCTGTATTTGTTTTTATTGCGCTGTTCGTATTTGAGAGCGTAAGGTTTCAAGAATATAAATATTGAACCAATTTTCAATCACAAATGTCAGGTTCTAATGACTCACATGTATTCGTTAATAGCAACGATTAATAAACTGTTCATTTAAAATCACCATAATATATATTTTGTATTTCCTTATCCATAATTTTCCTTGGGGTTTGTCACACCCCACCACAGTAATGATGTAATTTTTTCCCACCACAGTAACGGAGGGTTAAAAAAAAATTTAATGCCAGATTCAGCAGCTCTTTTTTCCTTACTTGTCCACATTTTGAACAATCGGCAAAGCTGAAGATATTCCCCTAAATTAGGGTGTCCATAGGCTGAGGGTGCAAAACCGAGACATTTCCTATTTTGAGGATGAAAAATCCGGGACAACTGGGACATAACCGGGAAATTACCGGGACATAATAGGGACACAACCTGGACAAATGCATTTTTAGTCCTTTTTTTTTGGTTAGAGGTATTAAAATATTGTTTTAATGTATTTTTTGATTCTGATACTCTATTAATAAGAAAATAGGATGTTTAAACTTTTTTCTGTCATAAAGTTTTGCAATTTTTATTTATACACTTAGAATTAAATACATATCGTATTTTACACGTAAGGAAATTGAAATCATGATCACATAAAGCAGTCAATTATCTACCAGATTGTTCAGAATGAGTGGTTACGACATAAAAAATCTATCTATATATATAACAGCCGGATGACCGTCCGTCCGTCCCACCGTGTATCTCAAAAGCCGTTAGTCGTAGAGATATGCGGTAAACTGCGTTTTGATTCTACAAGCTAGGAAGGCCCCTAGAAACCATTTTCATTTTCATAAAGTCTCGGGTTCGAATCCAGGAGACAATTATATTTTCCCATAAGTTTACACGGGATTTTCGATTTTTCAGAGTGCAAGATTTTTTTCCTTCATTCATTAAAACGTAAATATGGACCGATTTTCTTCGTTTTTGCTTTATTCGACGGCTAAAACTCTATACTATCTTTTTCTTGCGATGTTTATATGTTACACGGTCGAATCATTCAGAAATACGCAATTTTTTCGAAATTTTACGGATATTTCGTATTCTTTTCGGACGTTGTCAAGGCGACTGTCATTGTTGCCTCCGATTCAATTAATGCCAATTAAACCTTCAAATAGATGAAAGAATAGTGTTATTCGCTGTAGCAATGTAAACATTAATACATACCAACATAAATATTTACGGATAATTATTCAGTTAACTGCGTTTCTAATGATTTATTCGAAGCAGTTGAATCTTCCTATCATCGTTTGAATGCTGGAATCTTATCTCTTTGTAAGTAGAACCATTATATTATACATCCATAATGTTTGTTAACGTAAACAGGCAAACGCATAACTTTAAAATTAAATGAGAATAGGGACACACGATATTTTTTAAACACATTACGTTGTTATCTTCTCTTCATTGATAATCTACATAAACGGTTGCACTGACTGATACATAAAAAAGAAAGAACATATATTTGAATAAAAAGAAAAACATAAAAGTTCGCGATCAATTACTGTGTAAGGAAATACATTTTTAGAGTTAAATCTGAATTATTGAGATCAACTCGTTTTACATATGTCATAATTTTTCATAAATCAATTGAAAATTCAACCATCGGTCCGCGAAACTTTGGTGGAAAGTTTAAGATAAATTTATTCTTATTTTGACAGTTAATTGTTTAAAAAGTTATGTGACTTTGTTTTACTCTTATTTAATACTATAATAACCCAGGTCTGTTGGCTGGTTGGTTGGTCACGCTTTCACGATGCCGATATAGAGCGTTTTAACAAACTTCCCTAATAGGTAGAAGATTGAAATTTGGCAGGGATGCTTGATTAACATATTTTAAGGTAATGACGTAAATAAAACTCCAAAAAAGTTCTAGGTTCGACTCCAAGGAAGACATTTCCATTTTCCGTAAGTTAACATGTAAAAATCAATTTTTCGAAGTGCAGGCTTTTATTGTTTTGGAAATTAAAATTAGAAGGAATTAACCTACGGTCTTCGGATGCGAACCATTTTGAAGAACAATTACAAAGTTTCTTATTCTGTTCCTCTTTTTACTTTCTCCATACGGAGTAATGGGAAAGTATTGTGTTCAAGAAAAAATCGAAAGAAGTTAGCAGACAGGGTGAGTTGCCGCATTGCCGGGTGCTATCTACATCTACATCTACATGATACCCTGCAAATCACCAGACTGGTGGGTGGCAGGGGGTGCAGCACACCAAAACCTACCCAATAACGTCCCTCGTGGGAATCACTCTCCTGTTATGATCCCGTATGGTCCTTGGGAAAAACGAGCTCTGATATCGCTCGGTCCTACAGTCGATCTCTCGTATTTTATTCTCGTGGTCGTGCCTGCCCATGTACGTAGGTGCCTCTAATATTCCTGAGACCTCCTCTAAGAGAACTTCCGACCTAAATTTCTCCAGAAGCCTTAACCTAGCGCTAATTCTGCGATCCTCTAGCGATATCCAATTCAACTCCTTCAACAGTGATGTGACGCTTAATTTTTGCTCATATTTTTGCTTTACGAATCTGGCTGCTCTGCGTTGGATTCTTTCTAACTCAAGTATTTGTCCCTTTTCGTACGGATCCCATATGCTGGAAGCGTATTCGACCTGAGATCTGACCAATGATAAATAACACGTTTCTCGTACCTGTTCTGTGCTACTTCTTACTATTCTGCCTACGAAGCCCAATTTCTTATTAGCTGCGCCTACGATCCTTCGAATATGCATATTCCACGATAGATCAGGACAAATGGTGACTCCTAAATATTTAACGTACTACTCTGCAGATTGGATATTCAATCTATCAATTCTGTACTCCGAGTCTAATTCATTGTTCTTACTCTTCCAGAAACTCAATAGGGAACATTTGCTGTGATTAACTTCGATTTTCCAATCTTGACACCATGCTGAAAGGGCGTTTAAATCTTCCTGGAGCGATTTTTGGTCATCCTGACTCGTTATCTCCTTATATAAAACGGTGTCATCTGCGAAAAGTCTTATTTTGCAGCGAACTACCGAGCAGATATCGTTTATATATATCAGGAATAGTAGTGGGCCTATGACACTTCCCTGTGGAACACCTGATGCGACTTTTACCGGATATGAAGATTTCCCATCAATAACTACTATCTGTTTTCTGTCTGAGAGGAAGTCTTTTACCCAACTCACGATATTAGGGTTTATGCCGTACTTTCCTAGTTTTCCTATTAATTTATTATGGGGTAGGTACTTTGTCAAACGCTTTTTTAAAATCAATGAAAATGGCATCAACCTGAGTGTTTTTCTCTCCGCATTGTAACAAATCGTTTACGAACAGGGCGAGCTGCGTTTCGCATGACCTACCTTTCCGAAACCCGTGTTGGTTTTTGCTTAGTGAAGAACGACCGTCTAAATAACGCAGAACAGAGCTAACAATTATATGTTCTAGAATCTTACACGATAATGACGTCAAGGAAATCGGTCTATAATTTTCGGGGTTCTCTTTATCACCGACTTTGTGGATGGGCTATGCCGCACCCTTGAGAGAGTTGCCGCGCACATGTAAAAAAACGAAATGCCTTTCATTTTTGTGATAATAAAATAAATTTTACAATAGAATGTGAAAAAAAGAATAAAATGATTTGTGAGAGTAGTATTAACTGTTGAAAATTATTTATTGAACACATTTTCAAAGGGAAAATTCAAAAACATACAAGGCACTTAATCAATTTGAAAGTGTAATTACAGAACTATGTGATTGGCCTCAACAATAAAAAAAAAGGATTTAATATTATCCTAATGTTCAGTTTTCAAAATTAAGAAATTTTTCAGAAAACCTTTAGGTCTAAAAATTACAACTTCAAAAATTTGGCAAAAGGTAAACAAACAAGTTTCATTGTCATCTTGATAATACAGAAATGCAATTACCTAATGAGAAAACAAATGAAAATAGAAAATAACATAAATGAGAACAATAAATTAGCAGTTTTCTGATTTTCATGCCGTACTTTGGTTCTCCCACAGTTGCCACACAATTCACCATAAATGTGCAAGTTTCAAACTTTACACCTAATCCAGTCTGCTTTGCTTTCTGTCACATAATAATTCTCCCAACATTCGAGACATCTGTTGCTATCAATACTATTGGGTGCGGCATGTCGCCCTTAAAAAACCGCGGCAAGTGTCCCGAACTCCCGGGATAGATGCCGTACCTAGCTGATAAGCTTTAACTTGTGTTGTAATGGCGGACTTTGAACGAAGAAGCATCAGCACAGCGACTATTTTCGTTTAAAATGATTAGCTACAGTAAAACTATGAAGGAAGTAGTTTAGAAAACGATAAAGCAACTATGAATAAAAAGTTTCATGATAAAATTTGTGCACGTACCTAACAAAAACAAGAGCCACGACTAAAAAACACAACGGAGTTTGACCACGTGTCATCACAATACTGTTCTTCACTCAACGGAGCTGATGCCATGGTCAGTGGAGCCATATAGCTTCATACTTAAAAACTACAGCTAGTGCGGCAACTGTCCCGGTGCGTCGCGTCACCCTGTTTTGCCTATGTGATTCTGGGCGCTCTAACTCAAAAAGTACATGCCATATCGTTACCAAACTTCATATGTAACACTTAAACATGAGCAAAAAGAACTGATTAGTTTTTGGACAATAACGGTTAACCGGAAGTCGAGGTTTATTCGAAACCCGATTCGGTTTTTGCGATATTTCTTCGTTAAAACATCATTATTGTATTTACAGTTCAATACAAAAGTTATAGAGAATGTAATTTTCTACAACTTTCATTTGAAATAATTTTCTATTGTAGTTATTGTTTAGGAGTTATTTATAAATAACCGGTTTTTCGGTTTTCTCCTTAAAAACATCGTTACTGGTAATCTTCGTGAGGACCAAAGTTGCAGAGAATAATATTTCTTCCAAGTTTTGTATGAAACAAATTTTCGTAGGACCATCCATTTCGGAGATATTTTGCTTTTTCCTTTCTCCATACGTAGTAATGGGAAAGTATTGTGTTCACGAAAAAAATCGACTTCGAGATTTCAACGGAAATACACGTTTTGAGGTCCCTAGAACACGTTTAGACTATTTTCGGAATGTCTCTGTGTGTGTGTGTGTGTGTGTGTTCGCGTGTGCGCGTGTGTGTGTGCGTTTCAATATATAAAGATTATTCAGATTTAAGTGTCCCTTGTGTCAAAAGACAATTAAAATTAGTGCTGCCGCTCCGTAATTTTGTGGCAAAAATGAAAAATCCATCTCAAACTTTAACGTCGATTATAAAATATAAAGTCATGCATTACTAGAAAGGCCAAAGCTTCCTCTTTCAAAATGTATAAACATTTTTCAGATTTAAGTATGTCCCTTGCGTCAAAAGACAATTAAGATTAGTGCTGACGCACCGTAATTTCGTGGCAAAAATGAAATTTTCGTCGCAAAATTTAACGTAGAATATAACATACAAAAACATTACTATAATTACAAAACATGCAATACTAGAAAGGCCAAAGCTTCCTCTTTGAAAATATATAAATTTTATTTAGATATAAGAATATCTCTCGCGCCAAAAGACAATTAAATGTAGTGCTGACGGAGGACGTAATAGTAAGTATGACGGCGTCTACGGGTTAATGGTTCAGCACAATTTAGTAAATACTTCCTTACTGTTGAATAAAATTCGATGACCTCGTTGCTAAATTTATTTGTTTCTTCATAGTTGCAATATTTCTTTAGTTTTAATAAGCAAAAATTTATCAGATATTCTACTAGCAATCACTTCAATTGTTTCTTCAACAATGTTTTCACCTCTATAATAGAGAGGTTTGTTTTCTCAATCTTTAATGTCTGGCCATTGATGAATTGCAAGAAGTACGGTACACGAATATGCTTCTCCCAAAGCATTAATTAAAAAATTCAAAATGAAAATATGAGTCTTTTCATCAGACGTGAAATAATATTTTAAGCCTTCAAATTTTTTAAAAATTCGTTCAATTGCAGTAGATAGTGATAACCAACGAGTTTTCAAAAGAGATAGCAACTCACTATATTCTACATCAACAAAATCACAGAACTCCTTTAAACGTTCCGTTTGAACAGTGAACGTGTGAAAATAAGAAAACACACAATTAATTAATAAGAAAACGTATGCATTGGAAATCTCGATCATTGAAAACAAGTACGGAGAGTGCTCCTATAAACCGGGACAATTGGGCGTCCCGAAAAAAAATTTCGGGACAGATGACTAAAATCCGGGATAAATCCCGGAAAACCGGGACGTGTGGACACTAGGGTGTGCCAAAAATGAAAAATTTCCGAAAATTCACCGCGACAACCCGTAAAAAGTTTCCTTTTGATGCAAAAACACTCCTTGCAAAATTTGGTGGAAATCCGATTACTTTTACAGGTCGCTATTTTGTTTCAAAGTTTCGGTTTTTATGTGAGAATACCATTGTTACATATTCCTTCATATCTCGTCACCAATAAGACCTAAAGAAAATGTTTAAGAAGGTAAATTGTTAGTTTTGAGGAGTTATATCGATTTTGGCCCATACTGGTTTTGAGGGACCTGTTTTAGATTTTTAGATTGCCTACCTCAAAGGGGCAAAGACGTTTTTTTCCGACTGGAAAGCTTAAACAGTACCATTATTCAATACATGAGTTTTGGATTGGTAAGAAATGAAACTTAATACATGCTTTATGCTAGTTAATGTCAAGAAGTTCAAAAATATAACGCAAAATGTAAGGAAAACTTGTGAAACATGTCACATAATACACAAAATATTTCGCTAATTTTCACGACTGTTTAGCATTAGTACACTTTGGAAAGGTCTTCCTGTGCTCCGCTACAGTCTGAAGAAGAGCCTGTTTATCCTCTTCTCCATTTGTAAGAATGGTATTGTACATTTCCATCAGACCCACACCTCTTTCTGCGCTGTCGTTCATGACGCGCAAATGCTGCACTTTGCGAAGAGCTTCCTTAAAGCTATCATGTGACTCCCATTCTGTCGGCTCAGTGTCCATAAATGTAGGAGAAATACCAAGGCGTTCAAAGAAAACAAGTGATGGCTTGCTGGCAAAATCGTGGAACTCCAGACAATCCACATCCACATCGCCTTCCCTTATGAAAGCTCTCTTTGGTGGATTTACCAGGCCATCCCTCTCCCGAAAAGCCTCCACTATCTTCTTTTTCGCTTCGTTTGGCACCATGAGGTCAAACAATGCAAGAGGAACCATTATAGCACTCAGGTACCATAGATGGTTCGAAAATTTATCATAAGCTGCCTTCCACAAGCGTGACCGCCCGGCTTCCTTCTTCAATTGTTTCAGCATACGTAGGTCATTGTCCGGAGCCCGCACAGCCGCAGCAGATGCGAACCAGAACTCGACATACGCGGAAACAATAAAAACAGTTGATGCTCGGAAAACATCTTCTCCTCTTGCAAGATGAAATTCTGCCCTAAAGAGCCAAATTTTCAGAACATATTGTATATTGCCTTGGCCATCCAACGCGCTCTGTGAAACGCCCCAGGCTGCTTGAAATCATCACTGATTTTTGACCACCCGGTATTCTCCTGACGTATCGTCGTCATGTTGGTTGTCTTCCTCACTACTTCCCTCCAATTCCACTTTAAGTTCAGAGCTTCTGCGACGAGAGGCTTCCTTCTCTAATCTTGCTGTCCCTCTTTCTGATCTAGTTAATGATCTCTTCTCCTTCAATGCCAGTTTCACATCTGCTGACCCCATAATACCTCCTCAATCATGCTCCCTTTGCGCAAGGAGAAATTCCTGGTCTTCTTTAACAGTCATCAGTGTCAAGGTATTTTCATGAACAATATCAAATATGCAGTCCACATCTTTAGTGAAATCCTCTCTATGAGCTCTCTGAATTTCAGACTGATTGTTTCGGTTTTTCTTTAGTCCATCGTTTGTGGACTATGAGCAGCTTGTCGGTTGCACGACTCACCGCCTGCGTTGGTATACTGGCCTTATTCCAGAAGTTGACAGCTTCTTCGACGGCATTCGTAGCACTGTGCCTTAGTGTCTCTTTCAGTGTGTTGTGGCGATGGAAGTACAACTGCAATACTTGACGGGTTGATGGAAGCTTACATCCTAATATTTTATCATTCGGCTGGCCTATGAGCCAAACTTTGGTGTCACTCCTCCGCTGCATATTGAGCGCGACTGCAGAAATGCGCACGAGATACTACTAGCATGAGGGATATTTCCAGGAAGCAGCGAGAGCGAGCGCTGGAGAGGCACAGACTTGCAGCTCGGACGCACGGAAAGCGGCGGGCGAGGGAGAAGCAGAGGGAGAGGGGTGGGGAAGGGGAGAGGTAGTGGGTGGGGGAGCGGGCAGCAATATCTCTGCCGCACTGAGCACTTTAAACAAAATTTTCTCTAGGTCTTACAGGTGACGAGATATGAAGGAATATGTGACAATGATATTCTCGAATAAAAATTGAAACTGAAAAAAATAGCGACCTCTAAAAGTAATCGGATTTCCACCAAATTCTGCAAGGAGTGTTTTTGCATCAAAAGGAAACTTTTTACGGGTTGTCGCGATAAATTTTCAATTTTTTTTCATTTTTGGCACACCCTAATGGACACCCTACCCTAAATGGAATCGTATTATCCGAACATTTATTGCGACACACACACACACTCCATCTTCTCACTACATTGTAACGCAACGGTAAAGCTAGAAACAGCTTTTTTTTACACAATTCTGCCTGAATAAACAGATGCAACGTCATCATGTTCTGAAGATGCTGCAATTCAATGAAGCCTTTTTTATGAATAAAACTATTTATTCTAGAGAAATTGTACAAGAAAGAATCGACGAGCTCATCATATGGCTGAAATAAGATTTTTTAAATGTTTCTCTAACACCCATAAAAAAATTGTTGAGAAACCCAGATGCGCATATCGGCTACAAAGCAGCTGCCATCAGTAGTTATTCACCAATGGTATATTTTTAAATATGCCTAATGGAGAAACTGTATTTCAATATAAGCAAAACCACAAAAATCACCGCTCTGAAATTTGCGGTTTTGATCATTAGCGAGGGTCTTCCGTGCACACTGATTTAACATTCGTGACGCAAAGGCTTGATTATTCGCGGATTTAACCCGCGACCTCGATATGTTGTTTTTTACTTTCTCATACGAAGTATCGAGAAAGTATTGTTTTCGCGAAAAAATTCGACTTCGAGATTTTTACGGAAATATACGTTTTAGGTGACGCTGAATCCGAAAAAGTGGTTTTCGCAATGCCGTCTGTCTGTCTGTTACTGGCGATGGAGCCTAGACGGCAGAGCGAAAATGAATGAAATCTCGTACTTAGGCATTTTATCATACTGAGCAGAGTATACATAGAAATGGTCGACATTGATCAATAATTAATAGTAGTTTATTCTACGCATTTTTAACAACAATCCGATTTTCTCGAAAACGGCTATGACGATTTTGATCAAATTTCGTATAGTTACTTGAGTATACATCTACAATAATACTACGTATTTCAGTTTTCTCAATGAATGAATATAAGGCTAGTCAATTCTTGGGCAACTTGAACAAAAATTAGATTTCCTGAAAACAGGCTCATACGATTTTCATTTTCTAAAGATAACTAAACGAAGCATTAGTACCCATATATGAGAAAGTTTGTACAATGTATGTTGTACCGATTTTTTGACTATATAAGCATTGGCATTGTTTTATTTTCTCTATATATTCATCTGTGTTTATCTCCTTACATTTTCGTATGTATTTACGTTAGAACAATCACATTTGAGGCGAATTTATCCTTTTATTTTTACTCACGGGCTTCCTGCCCCCGTGTTCAGTTAGAACGTTTAGGAATGTTATATATTATATATATATATATATATATATATATAGATATATATATACCGCCTGAACGTGTATTTAGTAGGATTGTCAAGCAAGAGTCAGTAATATCTCGTCAATGTATCAAAGCAGTTTTATGGAAGAGGTTCGATATAGCTTTTCTTTTACTGTTATAATTCCTCATAATTATTCTAATTAAATGCTCCATTTTCTATTTTTCATAACTTTTTGTTCTCATCACCTGTGAATCTTCACAAGAGTGCTGCACCTCCTTTTGTCGTAAGCTTTTGGTCTCAACATCCGCGGAGATTTTCGGGAAAGTAACCACCGCGAATGTGAAAGACCTACTGCATTGAAATTGTGTTTGAGTTTTTTATTCGTGCTTTTCTTTTGCATTGCAGTTCCACAGAGTGGAGGAGACTTTCCCTGCTATCTTCCTCCTCTCCACTTCTCCTTTTCTGGCGCCCTCCCACTTCACACCCCTTCCCCTTACATCGCGAACCGCCAATCTGCGGATTTTATTACCGTTCAACCTGCTCGCCTGCGCTCATCCACTGGTGACCCACAAACTCTCTTGCCGCAGACCGAAGGCTTTGATCTCTACCTCGCTCATTGAGGATAATGATTACATTGCATAACATGCGTATTATGACCAATTTCAACCCTTGTGATGTCAAGGATTTTTCTCTCTAAATCCAGCCTTGAAAATTTCATTGATGTTTTCCGCGACGCGGCCATGAAGATATTTCCGCCAATAGTCGGACGATTTCAGTTCGATGTTTCATCATTACATCCCATTATGGTCTTATGCAATTTCTAGAGATTTTTCAAATTTTCAAAGAGAAAGCAATGAAAAACTCGACCTTGTGTTTTACGTGATATCATAGCTAACTTTTTTATTGTATCATAACTGAAATAAGTTTTACGCGAAGTAATTTTACTCCATGCAGCTCTAACTAGAGTTATCTCAGGCAACAATAAATCTTATCATATAAAAATGAGGATATCGAGCCCTAATACCATCGCTTTCTCATTCTTAGGGTAGATACATGACGGCGTGATGTTACGCCACGTCCATACCGCTTCGTCCAGACACACTCGGCCTTACAATTGTTCTGATTATATTCATTTACAAAATGCCCTTTAGATTAACAATGAATCACCAGCTGATGAGGGTTGATCCTATTCAATAAATAGAAGCACAACTTCTTCACCAAATAAATTATCAACGTTAGATTTATTAATCTTTCTACTGCTTTCGCTAGAAATATTTTTCGACTATGTAAAAAGCAATTTACCATGTATACACGTATTTAAAGGGGATATCAATATAGATCAAAACTAATTTCGCTCGAAAACTTTTAGTTCAGATACCCAATGCCAAAATATACAAAAACTGGCATCTGGTTAATTAGATGAAAGATGAAAAGGTAAGGACAAATATGACTTAATTTACATGCGTTCCCTGCGTGAAAATTGTGGATACAGACCTAAATATAAAACAGAATAAACAGTATTATAATTGTTTCCTAATTTTGAAAACCAAAATTTTAAAATATCCATTCTCGCTTCCTTGTCAACGTGATGCAGAAAATGAATTTTCATGAAATCGAATCCGTTCTACCTTCACAATATATTACATTTTTATTGAGTAAAACTATGTACGCACGAAAATATAGTTATAATTTTAAACGGGATTTGTGAACGACAATATATTAGATTATAATTCTGTCATTGAGATAAAACAGCTTCAAAGGAGCTATTATCCTTAGAAAATGCGCATTTTGATTTTATAATGAAGATAAAAGTAATGCAAATTCACATGAAACACTTCTGTTCCCAACTCCTCTCTCAGTCAGCAGCTACCTCTCTCTCTCTTGGCGTTCCCACGCGCTCAGACAGGCAGCGTAGCGTGACCAGCGGAGAAGGAAAGAGAAGAGGGAGCGAGAAAGAGAACGGGATTGCCTCTCTCACTCTTAACGACAAGGTTTCCCACGCGACCCACTGCTACCCCCCTCCCTCTTCCCCTCCAGCGCCCCCTACTTCCGCTTCCGGCAACAGGGGGATGCGCAGTGGGACAGTCACTAGATTCGCGTGGCGTGACTAACCCAGCACAAAGTTTTCCCCGAGATTTCTTCTTGAAAATCCTTCAAACCATTATTCTATTTGTTAATAGCGATCGTTTCGTTTGAATCGAGGGCGGCGAATGAGTTGTGTTGTTGTTGTATAAAAGTGTGCATTTCCCAAAACTACTTCGCTTTTAATAAGACTTTTTACCATCTACAAGAAGGCCTAGCTATGGGTTCTCCTTTCTCACCTCTCCTTGTCGGTATTTTTATGAATAATTTTGAATCTAACCTTTTTAGTGCTAAATTTCCGGCCATTAATAATGTTGTTGATCGGTACCGTTATGTGGATGATATTTTCTGTATTTGGAAAGGTTCCCTAAGACAATTAGACCTATTTTTATCACTCCTCAATAACTTACATCCATCCATTAAATTCACCCAAGAGACTGAGGTAGGTTACTCCCTCAACCTCCTTGATTTAACTACCCATTGACGCCCTCACACCTTACAATTCGCAATTTTCAGGAAACCGACTTACACCGATCACACCATTCACTCTTCCTCTTTCCACCCCACTCCACACAAACACGCGGCTTATCACGCTCTTATACACCAACCCAACCCACACCCCTCTCCCACAGGTAGAATTCGTTAAAGAATTAAATGTTACCAAGCAAATAGCCACCGCCAACGGTTTCCCACTTAAATTAATAGACAAAATCCTATTTAGAAAACAGAGGAAACTAACCCTTGAACGTTGTTTTAATATTCCGCCCTCTGTTAACAAACCCCGTTGGTGTAAATTACCTTACATCCACCACATTTCCCGGTTAATTGCGAATTGCTTCCCCAAAGATAAATTACGTACAGCTTTCTACACCCTCAATAATCTAGGAAATTTTTTCTAACAATAAATATAATGTTGACCATTTATTTAGGAGCGGTGTCTATAAACTGTCATGTAATGACTGTAATGCCATTTACATTAGGCAAACAGGGAGAAATTTCCACGTTAGGACCACCGAACATAGAAAATCTTTCCTATAAAATTCTTTCAAATCACACTTTGCCAAACACTTACTCGAATTCAACCATTCTTCCAACTTTAACCCAGAGGTAATTCATTTCGCAACTAAAGGTCCCAGTTTAAATCTTTTAGAACAGTTGGAAATACTTTTACACTACAATGATAACACACTCAACCTCGTTAACGAACTTATTTCCCCCACCCACTTTGTTTCCTCCTAACACCCACCCCTCCCCAATAACTTGATTCGCCCTCCAATTCATTGGTCCCCTTTCTACACATTTCCCTCCCCCACTCCCCTCAGATTCCGTATATATTTGTGTTGCTTCTTGTTTTTGTACCTGATGATGACTAGATATTAGTCGAAACCGGTTGCTTTTTCTGTTAATAAAAGTGGAACTTTTATTAACAATAAGTTATCCTTCTAATTCTTTTATTTGTGTACAATTTATATCGACGTATTTCTCGAGAACCGTTCGTCGTAAAGATATGCGGTAAACGGCGTTTTGTTTCTACTGGCTATGAGGTTCCTGGAAAAATATTTTCATTTGCTAAAGTGTCCCGGGTTCGAATCCAAGAGACAATTTTATTTTCCCATAAGTTTACACGGGATTTTCGGTTTTTCAGAGTGCAGGGTTTTTTTCCTTCATTCGTTAAAAGACGTAAATATGGACCGATTGTCTTCTTTTTTGCTTTATTCGACGGCTAAAGCTCTACACTATCTTATTCTTGCGACGTTTACATGGGACACGGTCGAAGTTTTCAGAAATACGCATTCTTTTTCGAAATTTTGGGGATTTTTTGTACTCATTCCGGGCGTTGCCAAGGAGACTCTCATTGTTGCCTCCGATTCATTTAATGCCAATTAAACCTTCAAATAGAAGAAAGAAAAGTTATTCGCATCGAAATGTTGTTTGAGTATCGAAATTAATGAAGCATAACAACGTAAATATTTACGAATAATTAGTCTGTTTACTGCGCATGGGACAGTATGGGAAGCGTTTCTATCTGTGTGAATAACATCTGTATAACAAACAAGTTCCCAGCGAATTGTGTTTTATTTTAAACTAGATGAAAGTACCCGGCGATGCCCGGGTTATGCCAGCCGTCTTTGGCGAATGTATTATATGCTAATACAATCATTTCTCCCTTTGCGCACCTCAAAACGTATATTTCCGTTGATATCTCGATTTCGAATTTTTTCATGAAAACAATAATTTCTCTATTATACGTATATTGGAGAAAGTAAAAACTAATCCTGAGATATCTCTGATATCTATTAATTGGGTAAACTTGTGTTTTTCTTTTTATTCAAATATATGTCCTTTCTTTTTTATATAACAAACAATGCAACCGTTTATCTAGAATATCTATGAAGAGAAGATAACCACGTAATGGGTTAAAAAAATATCGTGTGTCCCTATTCTCATTTAATTTTAAATTTATGCGTTAGCCTGTTTACGTTAATAAACATTATGGATGTATAATATAATGGTTCTACTTACAAAGAGATAAGATTCCAGCATTCAAACGATGATAGGAAGATTCAACTGCTTCGAATAAATCATTAGAAACGCAGTTAACTGAATAATTATCCGTAAATATTTATGTTGCTATGTATGTTGACATTGCTACAGCAATAATTCCGATGCCTAAACAAAGTGCGAAGCGAATAACACTATCCTTTCACCTATTTGAAGGTTTAATTGGCATTAATTGAATCGGAGGCAACAATGACGGTCGCCTTGACAACGTCCGGAAAGAATACGAAATATCCGTAAAATTTCGAAAAAATTGCGTATTTCTGAATGATTCGACCGTGTAACATATAAACATCGCAAGAAAAAGATAGTATAGAGTTTAAGCCGTCGAATAAAGCAAAAACGAAGAAAATCGGTCCCTATTTACGTTTTAATGAATGTAGGAAAAAAACCTTGCACTCTGAAAAATCGAAAATCCCGTGTAAACTTAGCGAAAAATAAAATTGTCTCCTGGATTGGAACCCGGGTCAAGTAGTAGTAATTAGGTTTTATTTCGGTGCGTCGACAGCTAAGGTCATTTTGCACCGTTAAATTCTGTTAGGGAAAATCAACATACATCACAACATCCACGCCCGAAGCGGGATTCGAACCCGCGACCTTTGGGTTGGAAGGCAGACGCACTGCTTACCAGTCTAACCCGGGTCGATTTTGGAGATCCCGGGTACCCTATGTTACTCGTAGAGTCATATGATGTCAATCTGCAAAGTTTGGTCCCGATAGCTCAAAGGGCGTGAACAAGGTTTCGTCAGCCGGGATTAGTCAGTGCTGCCAATATAGGGGATTAACATTTTTCCATAATCATCATGCACGCTCAAACTATAAGATCTAGAACAACCAAATTTGGTACTGTTCTTACTTACATCTTAACTTGAAGAATGGTCTAGGCATGGTCAACTGGAATTAGTCAGTACTGCCAATATAGGGGACTGATCATTTTCCATAAGATAACACTTAAAAATCGATTCTTGACAGGCAAGATTAGCAAATTTAAAATACCTAAAATTAGGATTCGAACTCGAGATAAAAACACGAATTAATATGAGAGAATCAAGTTATATTTTTTAAAAGAAAGAATCAAATCAATTTAATCATGAAACAAGTTAGGAAAGTGTACAACGTATCACAAATGGGCGCGTTTCGTGAAATGGAGAATTAGAAAGAAATTATATACCTGTACGTAAGGGAAATTGCGTTTTAAAGTTCTTTTCTTCGTCATAAATAACCCATTTTCTTCCTGTTTAATAATATTACATGCACAAGCAAGGAAATTAAACGTTTGTTTGGGAGATTATTTATGTTAGCAACAATGAAGCAGTGACCATGCAAGAAATTTTCTAAGTTCAACTCGAATTAAAACATTTTTGTTTGATTTTCTCGATAACGGTTACTCCTACGATAAACATGTATAGGAAAGGAAATACTCTACTTTACCAGTTCTACAACTTTTATTTGAAAAATATTTTGGTATGAGCAACACTTTACGAGATATGACGAAAATTTAATTTTTTGTCACCAGTAAAGTGGTACCCCTGATTGGCGTACGTGATTCGTTTGTGCGATTTTCTTATTATATTTGATAGAAAGTCCTTAATATCAAATTTCATAAAAATCCGTTCAGTAGAAGCCGAGAACGAACATGCGGACTGACGGACGGACCGACGATAATAGGCGCTCACGCTGAAAGCGAATCGCGCCTAAATAGGTATTTATATAAATTTATAATGAAAAATGCTAAATACCATATTAACCCAAGCAACGTCGGGCAACGCCGGGCAATTTTGCTAGTAATAAATAAATAATAAAGCTCTTTTCCCGATCGCAGGCGTTATTTTTTTCAAAAATGGAAAGTATGCAAACGGGAGAAGAGAGTAATAGCTAGGCGGCTGTGTTATGCGGATTCGATCAAACAATACTAAATGATATAATGCGATTCAAATTTTTACTGATACTGGTAATTGAAGGCTCAACTTTGAGATACCGATACATGACGAATACACAAAAACTACTACTGTTAACATTTTCTCTAAAGAGGAAATATTTAATTCACTAAAATGGTTTCGTTGCACCGCAAAGGAGGAATCCAAGGCTAATGTTTCCACGGAGTTGATTGAGTGCCTCTTTCTTTACCTCAAAGTGCTAGAGCAGCAAATGCATTTCATGTTAAATAGAAATTATTACAAGTAGGCACAAGTTGTGGCAATGGGCGAACCATTGCCCATCGCTGTTGATTTAAATCGTTATGAATCATTTCCACAATTTCATTTTCAAGCTTAACCAGTAGCTAACAATATATGTGGATGGATCTAGAGCAGTGTTCTTCAAAGTACGGGTCGCGACACAGTAATGGGTCGCGAGGCTCAAGAGGAAAATATGAGCACTCAATGCACAACCAGCTGAAACGTGTCAAAAATTACAAGAAACTAAATGCTCTTATTATATAAATGCCAGGATTTTAGTATGAGTTACTTTTTATGGAGAGTCAATGAAAACTCAGTTAAGAACGTATTTTTCTTCATGTTGCCTTCGCATCGACTGGGTCGCGATGGAAAAAGTTTGAAGAACACTGGTCTAGAGAACCGCATGATTGAAGGAAGCCAAAGAATTGTTCATTTATTTGGACTTGTGCGTCACCATTGTGAATAACTAACATATTTCGTTATTTTCAGGACACCTCTTCATGCTGACCGCATTATTTTTCACTCTTCGAGAAACTGCATTTCCCATTAGCCGCCTTTAACTCCATAATTAAACTTTCACTAAACATTAATATGTGTACGTCTAATTTTATAGAAGTGAATATCATCAATACAACTGCAATCGATATTGGTTACGATAGTAGTCCAATAATATTTGAAGTTTAAAACTCGATGATGCGTGAATTAAGGAGATCTACGCTCTGTCCTCCTCTACAGAAACCTCCAAGTTCACGCAGAATCCATTTCATTCATCATCTCTCGCCCACCAAATGCCCCGTGGTACATTAAAAGCTATTTTATATAAGAAATAAAAATAATCATGTTGAGTCATGCGAAGGATTAAGTCAATAGTCTTGAGAGGGATGCCGTGTTATTAACTATGTTTCAATAAGTGCAATGCGACGTGTGTGGGACTAATGGGCAGACGGTTCAAAAACCGTATTCAAGAGTATAAAACGGGGTTTCCACAGCAGATATTTCCATTCGCAGCATGCTAACGTCTGATAGATCAGAAACACAAGAGCTGGCTTATCCCGACCATTGTTCAAGTCATAAAATTAAGGCCCAAGACTCGACGCACATGTGCAATTACATAAGGTAAATTGTATTTCTACAGGGAATTATAATACAGCGAATGACATCCTTTTTCCCTCTCGCAAACTTTTCGGACATTTCCATCCCAAAGTGTGCCTCTTCCACCCCCTTCTCTTACTTCCTAGAACCAGAAAAAAATGTCTCCCCTCTTTTCCCCCTCCTACTTGCATGCAGGTGTTCTTAGCCTTTCATATTCCCTCTCTACATCACCCATAGCACAGCCATTCCTCTCTTCTCTCAAGCTCCCATCTCCCTCTACCTGACGATATACACAAATAGAGTTTCAATTTATTCCATGACTGATTATAGTGCAACTAAACAATTATTATGATTAAAAGTTTTTCTGTAGAGTGAAATTGTTCCACAAAGTTGTTTTAGTTCTTTTTTACTACTATTTTTACAGCATACTTTCAGTCAAAACCGTTTATTGTATAAAGGAGTAGGTTCTCAAAAATAAGACGGTGAAGCCGGATGGAAATTTAAGAGAAAATCCAATTATTTTTTTATAAACATCCAGAGAAAGAGGTGCGGTCGAGTATTACATAAAATTATCAAAAATATTATCACTAAGCCATAACCGTCAGAGATGTATATTTCCTCAGAAAACATTCATCGCATTAAACACCTTAATTACTAACTTAACAATTATTTAAAAAAATACCCGTTTCTATTTAAAACATTAATTTATATTGCTGATCTTACTTTCACTGTTTTTTCTCGCTAACATCGTCAACTACATCCATATAAAGTCGCGGTGGTTAACTGCATCCCGTATAGTAGGATAGGGCAGTAAAACTCGCATTTGCCAAGCACACTATCTCCGCCAAGCTGCGCCCACATCCACTCTCAATTTATACGAAGAAAAACGAAACTGTCTATTAGAATGCGAGTCACACACCACGATCGTCAATAAGATATGTGCCTCTCTTTGACCCGACAGCCTCACCATCATGCGCAAGGTCACTCTCCTCCGATTCCTGGAGATCTGCGGCCGCAGACGGACTCTGCAATCTCTCAAACGGCCCCTTACCCCACGTCCTCCCTCCCCCCACCCCACCCCCCTTTATCTAGACTCCTGCACCTTTCCTTTCTCCCTCCTCCGCCTCCAAATGCACTCTCCCGTCGCAGCGCACCCTCCCCCGCTACTTCCTCCGTAGTCCCTAAGCGGTGACCCCTTCGGATGCACTCCCCCCCCTCTTCCCCTCCCCTCTAATCCCTTCGCTCCTTCCTCGATCCTTTCGTCGCCCTTCGTGGAGACACGAAGCCGCGGACGTGACGTGTTGTGGCGATAGAGGGCGCACGTCACTCCCGCGCGTGACCCCTCGCCCGTCTCTGCCTGTCCACTCCCCTCGCTTCCTCTACCCCCTCCCCTCCCTCTGCCTCCTCCCTCTCTCTCATTCTTTCCTCCCCCCTTCTAACAGTCGCCCAGCTCCACCGATTCACTTAACACGATGCTCGCTTTTTATTTTGTCTCGAAGCCTTTCATTCTTTATCTCACTCTCACTTTCCTGTTCCTTCTAATTTTATACGTACTACTCTCCTCCATCGTACGACGCTTCTCTCTATCCCTATCTCTATCCCTCTCCCCCTCTCTCTCTCGATTCATTCTCCTCCCTTTTCCTCACTTTCTACACTCGCTTTTCCGTTTTCGTTCGATCGCTTCCCTCTCATATTCCCTGCGTAGTTTTTTCCCCTAATTTAATCGTTAAAGTTCACTTAATCGCCCTTTCGTCTCTCTTTTCTATTTCATCTCTCACTGTCTATATTGCACTCCCTCTCAAGCGATTTTTCTTTGATCCTCCTCCTTCCTCTCGCACACAAGATATCTCGTTCCCTCCGTGCCTCGGAACAGAAAGCAATAAGTAGCGGCTACGCGGTTGACCGCATGGGGTTGTGGGTAATGCACGGAAATGGCGGGGAGAAGGGATTAATTTCCACGGCGGAGTGTATGATGCGTTTTGGAAAGACCTCTCTCTCTCTCAGGTACTTTCGCCTTTTTCATTTCTCTCTATCTTCAGCGCGTGGGAAAGGGGTTTTCCTTTCGGTTCTTGGAGTGAGAGAGAAGAGATACATAAAAGGGATCCCATAGTGGCTTCCAAGGCATTATTAATGCCTCCGGAGTTTCCATGGGAGGGAGCTTAAGTTATTTTATTTAATCGAAATATTTTCTGGTCGGTTTCTCTATACTCCAGTTCAATTGCCTGTTAAATGCAAGTGCTTTGAAACGAACGTTAAAATGCACACGCATTTGAAAATAACGTCGTAAGCAAATAATTTACTTTAATATCATGAATGCAGTCATTTCTTATGTTAGAGGATTAATCTCCATTACATTTACGCAGTTCCATCTTTTAATTCATACATAAACAATAGCATCTTAGTTATTATGTACATACCTTATATTTAATAAAATTATTTCTACTTGTTTTAAAATTCAATTATTTCTACTATTATGCATTTACCCAGATATGCTTCATGAAATAGATCGAAATTAAAATTTTAGTAGATGAGCATGAGAAATCCAAGCTTCTTTCTCAATCGAAGTATGTAATAACAAGCAATGCGTTACTCAAACTTGCACAATATCAACCATATGGTATGAAATATGTATATTGTTAATCTTCAGGAAATGGTCATGCAGAGATTATAAGGATTATTTAGGTAGCGTAAATATAAGAAAAAACAAGAGTTATGTAGTTAAAAGGAGAAAGTTTACAATTAGAAGGAAATGTTTAGCAAATATAAACATAAACTATTGACGTCCATAAAAGTGATAGTAATTTTTAATCAAAAATTCGCCTGAAACTGTAAAAAAGGAATCGGCGATGCGAAAGACGTTAATAGTTCTTCCCAGCAACTTGGCCAACCGCACGACAACATCTTCAGTTCTAAATAAATCGCGAGACGTAAGGTTTAACTTAATGAGCTACTCCGTCGGCCCTGCATTGCTTCACAGAAAACGTTCTCCCGTCTAGACTCACTGGGAATCCACTGACAGGAGCGGCGGCAACGCGCTTCTGTCTCCACGCTTCGCGCTCAAAGCGACCGAAACGAAACCAAAATTCGATGAGCGATGTCAACGGCCTCATTTGAGAAGGCACTTTCCCTCAGATGAGGACATCCTCGAGACTACTCTCCCCTCCGACCCCATGACCCCCGCGACCCATGATCCCCCCCTCCCCCAATCCATCTCCCTACCCACGGTGCGCACCACCCAGGTGACACACACGCACGCAAATAATGTATCCGCGCGATAGAGTAATGCGTATTTCGATGTAGTGGGTACTTGGACAGCGAGGTAGAGAAAGTTTGCACGCGAGGTTAGGAAAAAGAAAGGGTGACCAGGAATGAGGAGAGGAAGAGGTGAAAGATAAAGTATAAATGGTGTAGAAAAGAGAGAGAGAATGAGCGAGAAGTTATCGAATTTAATTTGGGGCAAATGAGATATTTTTTGGAATTTCGCAAGGCAATTGTCGATCGGGTTCGGATACGACTAAAGAATTGAAATATTTTTCCAAAAACCGAAAGGCCAATTAGGATTTCGCCACATGATTTCACGCATCTGAATGGAGGAACGACATTGCTCGAGACAGCGTCACGTGTGCGTAGATATCGAACTGAGATAAGTAGAGTGCCCAATATTTTTAGCTCATATAAACACAAGTGACAAAAAATAATGAATTCGGAACTAGCGTCTGGATAAACGAAAAACAATCAGTACAGACTTCTTTTACTAAAAGTTCTAGCATAAATTTTACAACTTAGACAAATATTTGTATTGTTCTACTACTATTGTTTCATTAAAATTCAGACAGTCACTGGATATTTTAAACTTCTTAAAGATGAAAGGAAACAGATGAGGAGGACCGAAATCGAGGTGTCTAAGTGACTGAATGTAGGTAAATTATCAAATAAGCTGTAATAATTTTCGTGAACCATCCTCCTCAAAAACAGCACAGTACCGAATAAATCAAAATAATTTGTCACTATACGTAACAACTTTGATTTTAAAGAAAATTTGAGAATTTCATATACTTACATATTTCCAGGGAAGTCGTTGCAAAAAAATAATGTTTACATAAAAAAAACGTTTATGATTGTGTCGTGTAATACCAGGACTAAAATTACCAAAAAAAACTGATGTGGCCAACACATGACTTTCTACATATTTGGGGTATAGATATTTAAATAATTACGTATAGCATTATTATCATTTCGTATCGTAAGAGAATACAGTCGTCCTTATTGCCGTGAATTATACTACGTACAAAACTTAATGATCGCTGAAATGGCGGCCAAATATGAGGGCGTTTCCTTCGTCAACTATAGGTATATTTTGAATATGTTTACAGAATTCACCGCTACATGATGGCGCTGTCTACTGAAAATTTACGAATAAATTAATTATATACTAAATGGAAGATTCTACGAAAATTTGTTTCAGACAAAACTTGGAAGAAATATTATTCTCCACAACTTTGGTCCTCACGAAGACTACCAATAACGACGTTTTGAAGGAGATATTTGACGGAAACCGAAAAAACCGATTATTTATAAATAATTCCTAAACAATAACTGCTATGAAAAATTGTTTCAAATAAAAGTTGTGGGAAATTACATTCTCTATAACCTTTGTATCGAATTGTATTTACAATAATGACGTTTTAACGGAGATATTTCACCAAAACCGAATCGGGTTACGAATAAACCTCGACTTCCGGTTAACCGGTATCGTCCAAAAACTAACTTGTTCTTTGTGCTCATGCTAAAGTGTTATATATGAAATTTTATAATGATATGGCAAGTACTTTCTGAGTTAGAGCGCCCACAATCACAAACACACACGTCATCATTCCGAAAATAGTCGAAACGTGTTCTAGGGATCAAAATATTTAATAATCTATCGGTTTTTCGAAAAATTCCTATCACATACGGACAGACAACTTCGAGAAAATAGTCGATTCGTGTTCTAGGGACCTCAAAAAGTACTATCGTTGAAATCTCGAAGGTGATTTTTACCTTCTCCGTACGTAGTATAGGGAAAGTATTGTCATCACGAAAAAAATCGTGATTTCAACGGAAATATACGTTTTGAGGTCCCTAGAACACGTTTAGACTATTTTCGGAATGATGTCATTGTGTGTATGTGACTGTGGGCACTCTAACTCAAAAAGTACTTATATTAATACCAAATTTCATATATAACACTTTAGCATTAGCACAAAGAACTGATTAGTTTTTGGACAATACCGGTTAACCGGAAGTCGAGGTTTATTCGAAACCCGATTCGGTTTTGGTGAAATATCTCCGTTAAACGTCATTATTGTGTATACAATTTGATGCAAAGGTTATAGAGAATGTAATTTCCTACAACTTTTATTTGAAACAATTTTTCATAGCAGTTATTGTTTAGGAATTATTTATAAATAATCGGTGTTTTCGGTTTCCGTCAAATATCTCCTTCAAAACGTCGTTATTGGTAGTCTTCGTGAGGATCAAAGTTGTAGAGAATAATATTTCTTCCAAGTTTTGTTTGAAACAAATTTTCGTAGAATCTTCCATTTAGTATATAATTAATTTATTCGTAAATTTCCAGTAGACAGCGCCATCATGTAGCGGTGGATTCTGTAGACATATTCAAAATATACCTAATTTACGGCAATAAGGACGACTGTATTCTTTTACGATACGAAATAATAATTTTGCCTTATAATGCTATTCATAATAATTTAAATATCTATACCCCAAATATGTAGAAAGTCATGTGTTGGCCACATCACATTTTTTTCATGAAACAATACTTTCTCTATACTATGTATATGGAGAAAGTAAAAAGGCAGTGGAATTCGGAAAGGATCTCAAACAAAGAAGCAGCGCTCCTCCACGTAAAGGAAAGGTGCGGAGAGGGAGGCGAGGAGAAAGAGAAAGAGGGGGAAGGGAGAGAGTTCTTTTATGTCACGCAGCTCACTTGCTGTGGGAGAGAAGGGGAGTGAGTGGGTGGAAGGAGGAACGGAAGGGGAAGAGGAACAGGGGATAGGCCTTCACGCCTCCTCAACCCCTCTCACGTTCAAAATCCTTTGCCTCCTTCCACCGCCGGTTACGCCCTGCGAACACATATTCCAGCGGCGTCTCCTGCCAATGAGCTCCGCCTGGAACCTGTTGAGACGCTCTCATAAGCCTCTTCAGTCTCATGTTCATTGTTCGTCGCTTTCGACCACCTCGTCACAGAAGTCAAGCAGCGCGTTTCTTGACCTAACACAGTGGGGCCCGAACTCTTTTATGCCAAGGGCTACTTTCATTCTGTAAATTGTCCTGCGGGCTAGTAATCTTTTTAAACATATACTTCAGGGTATTGTAACTTGAATTTAAACGCAAAATAACCGCATTTATTATACACCATTTATGAAAATCAACAAAATAAATAATTGTTCAATTTATTAAATTTATTCTTCGTGTAAACAAGTATGGGCGCGTTTACACTGCATATCTTCAGCCAGTGATTGGTGATTGGGCTTGCAACTCGAAACCGAGAGGTGTAAGCAATCTTTAAGATGCTTATTGGTAAGTGCATTTCTGGTTTTCGGTTTAATTAGTTTCATATAAAAAATATCGATTAACATAAAAAATTAGCAGGAGAAATCTTCTCAAAATAAATCCAAGTTTTTTATATTTGAAAATTTTTCGGATGAAACAAGTTTACAAAAATTTGAATAGTACAGGTATCTTAATTTCAACTCTATATCACATTGGAACATTATTAATATTTCAATTTCCAAATCTGTTGCATTCACGTTGACATCTATTTTGTTAGAACTTTCTTCAATGTAATTTCGGTGAAAAAATGTTACAATAGAGGTATTTTAAATCTATAAAACGTCCTTCGAATTCAGTTTTTAATTTTTCTGGCACCTCGCTGCCTCCGCGGGCGACAATCTACCCAAAAGGCGATCGGCCGCCCGCGGGGGACGTAATGGCCATCCCGGCCCTAACACTTCGAACGTATCGCCGAATGAAGTCTTCTTTTTCTTCAGGTGAGCTCAAATTTCATTTTAGGAACTAATATTTTCCTGTTGTGAACAAATAGGTTACTTGCGTATGTGTTACGTTCACTGCATAAGATAAATAATCGCGGATCGAGACATGTTTTACATCGTTCCTTTTATAGCTCTCGAAGGCCATCAGACCTTTCGTGGTTCACACAAAATAATTCGCCAATGAAATGTGTCGTCAAAATGTAATCGAGGAGATAAAATAAGTGTCTCGACGGACAATGCAGACCGAAGGAAACACGATCACATTTGAGAGTGGATGGATCGTCTTCCCGCTCAATCTTGGTTAGCAAAACCTCTGCTGTTCGCTTTCGACGGCACCTGTTTTGAACGTTTGGCGCTTCATCTACCCCGTTTTTTGTCGGCCAACCCCTTCCCTCCCTCCCTTTCTTCCGCATAATTAACCAATTATACCTCTCTCTCACCACTCCAAATCCCCCCCTAACATGCGCCCTCTAACACTTCACTCCGCACTCCATTGCATTTCCACGAGATCCGTACCTTCCCCCGCCAAACACCTCCACTCATACTTTATCTCGTTAATATTCTACTTCCCTTTTCCCCCCTCTGTCTTTCTCACCTTCCTCTTACGCATATTCTTGCTCCCCTTTCTCACTCTTAGGTTTTTAAACCTAAGTATTGACTAGATATATAATATGCAGTAGGACCTCGATAACCGTCGTTAATTTGTTCCCGGAATTCCCAACGATTAGCGAAACGACGATAGTCGAAGCAGATGAACAATGTCACAGGTCAATAATTCGTTCTAAATGACCTTGCATGCATAATATAAAACTCAATTTTTAGGCCTCAATTTGCTTGAAATTTAAGTCTGCGTCATATTCATTCATTCACCTCTAGTTTTATTTGTCATATTTATTTTTTGGCAAGAATTCAGAGACAGCACAGGGTCAATTATACTGAATATCGTAACAATAACAAGGGCGAACAAACAAGACCATGCCCTCGGCAGGATTCGAACCTGCGACATTGGGAGCTAGACACGCTAACCACCCCTCTACCAAGGCCGGCCTTCTTGCATCATTGTCACTGACATTGCGTTTTGGGAACATTTTTATCACTTGAGGTTAATAAGTTATAAAATATTTAAGAAATATGTTAACTGTTGACAATAGATTTGACAGTTGTACAGTCGCGAGCATAAGTAATCTAAGTCCGACTTTGCGATAGTGTCTGTTGACTAGACGATTCCATAGTAGTAGTCCAGTTGGAGGGTGGGAAGGGGGGCGAGGGTCAGGTCATGGTATACTACTATAGGAGGGAGGGAAGCGGTGTAAGGCCAGGTTAAGCTATATCTACACGCATATTTCACCAGGATGGAGGGAAGTTTGCTGAGGAACGTCCTTATCCTATGCGACGTCATACAGTAGAATGGGGAAAGCAGGAAGAAAGCTAATTTCATCAAAACATCTGAGGAAATTTTTTTGTAAGATTTGGAGGGACGAGTTATTTTTGCTTTAATCACAACAAGAAGAGTTTCTAGCCTAGAATTAGAAGGGTGGAACTCAGTATCTCACATGCGTATTATACATAACTATTTGTCGAGAATGGGGAGAAAAATTCATTTAAACACGTAATTTTAACCCAAGAAAATATCGCAACTACGAGAGAATCACCTGTTTAAACATTTTCTTTTTTCTTTCCTATACCTCCCTCTTCCGCCTCCCTATTGCGTCTTTGAACTTCTCCAGGTAAACACGTGAGAGATACATCTTCGTTTCACTCTTTTAGCTTAATATGATCTCCCTGCTTTCCTCCATTCTACTGTATGACGTCGCATAGGATAAGGACGTTCCTCACAGTAGCGTAGCTTGAGGTATCGGGCCCCTAGGCAAGTATCGCTGATGGGTCCCCTAAGCGGAAATATTTTAGTAATGGGGGGCCCTCCTGAGAAAGAGGTGAAAGAATACCAACCACTAGTTTATTATGCAGCACAGGATATATAAGGATTAAAGAAATTAGCTTTAAATGTCTTTTTCCTTGCTTTTGCATTTGCGAAGATATTGACAACTGACAATTTCAACACAACGTATTGGCCCCTTTTGTTCGAGGGCCCTTAGGCATTGCCTACTCTTGCTATATGGTAGCTACGCCACTGGTTCCTCAGCAACCTTCCCTCCAACCTAGTGAAGTATGCGTGTAGATATAGCTTAACCTGGCCTTACTCACACCACTTCCCTCCCTCCTAATATACCATGACCTGACCCTCGCCCCCCTTCCCACCCTCCAACTGGACTACTACTACGGAATCGTCTAGTTAACAGACACTATCGCAAAGTCGGACTTAGATTACTTATGCTCGCGACTGTACTGCAGCAATCAGCCAAGGAACGTTTTGCTGTTTCATTCTTATATTTGAAGACAAATTTCAAAATACTATTAGCTTTGTTTACCCCTGTTTCAATTTACACGAAATTTTTTCACTGTAACACGATCGACTAAATGATCTCTAAGAACAGCCTTGAATTTCCACCTCTTAATAAATATGTACTTCTCAATTCAAATAATTTCTTTTTAATGCTGTTTTTCATTTTTTCCTCAAAAATATTCTAAGATCGAATTCCATCATGATTTTTAATACTGAAATGTGAACACTAAAAAGCTAATTCTAACTTGACTTCCACGCATATTGTGTCTAAGAATCTCTAGGTAACTTACGATGTAACTATAATCCATTGGTAATTCCCAATGCGGCCCACCGGAGGGTTCACTGCCACCAATGCGGCCACCACCACATAGAAAAGGTTGCCCATCACTGCGATAGCAATCTTTCTCTCTCAGTCACAGTGAAATCGTCATTCGTTTGTCTGTTTCATTCAAAAATTGCGACAGAAGTTTTTCTTCTTTTCTTGTATCACTTGACGACAAACGACGGATGATCGAAACAACGATTATTAATGACCACGGTTATCGAGGTCCTACTGTTTATTTATTATTTCTCCCACAATTGAGAAGATGATAAATAAGTAGGGGGTGTTTTCCGCTGTGCATCCGTGAGGACATCTAGTGTGGTAAGGTTTACTACTGTGAGTCAGCCCTTTCTTCTACGTAAATATCCCAATTCGATAAAACGGAATTACTCTAGTTTGATAGCTTAGTTAATTAAAGCACCTATCCGGCAATTGGGAGACCCGGATTCGATTCCCGGTCAAGTTCAAAATTTTTCTCCTTCTCTATCTTCACATTTGTGATCATTCTTATGCACTCACGCGCATATAAGTTAAATTTCCATAATTTCACTCTTGTTTTAAAGGTATTTATCCATTATGGGGTTCGAGAGGCAGGCACACTACCTACCAATGTTGTGTCTCTCTTGTGCTGACGAAGGGATCATCCCGAAAGCTCTAACCTCTACAAATGTGTCTCTCCAACACCCCAGCGGCTCTAATTCCGGTAAGTGTTCACTGGGTTTCCTTCAACACCTAGTTGCCCAAAATATCCTTACTTACCTTTCCTCTTCCTTAGTATTTATATATATATATATATATATATATATATATTGATTTTATAATTTCCTATTTTAATATTATGTTACATTGTGTCCCGTAATTTTTAACCATAGCGCGGGCCGGATGGAGCCCTCGAGTAGTAGTTTGGACACTACTTGATTCGAAGGACAAGACTCTTGAGCGTTTGTGATAATTTTGTCTTCATTTTGACCCACCGCTTCAGCTAGCTCTAATGCTTTTATCATTTGCTTTTTCATCAGCAACAAACGCTTTCAGTGTAACATCCATCGGATTTTCTCTAAGGCTCTTTTTAGAAATACTGTTACCGCATAAGTCTAATTACTTATTTTCAGATCGAAAAAAGTGTGAAATTTGACGTAGCGCAAACACTACAACGCATCAGGACAAATCATACCATCCAAGTACTGAGGTATTTTTTCTCAAAAATCGAATTTTGAGGTAAAACTCTATTATATCGACTTCCACATGAATTGACTACAATTTCCGTTATAGTGGATTTCTATAGGAGGAGTTATGTCGGTGGATGGCCCATAACAATAAATCCCCTTAATCTGCCGCTATAATGAGCTATTTGAGACGATCGTTTCCTATCTTTTCGGCCGCATCGCTAGTTTGCAAAGCGTCACTAATTCAGCCTATAATAGCAATCGCGGATGAGTGAACTGAACCACGACCCAAACCACACAATTAAGTTCGAATAGAGGAGTAAGATGAAAAACCTCTATAACAACGCCGACTTAAAGCAACATTTGAGTTTCTAGAGATTTGTAGATCGAAAGGATAAACTAAGATCAAGTTAATAATTGAAGCTCTTGCCTATATCACGATCACGAAATCAAAGTACTTCAGAGATTGCGATGCGGAGGTTCGTCTTTTCCATAAATTATCAGAGGACACAATGCGTTCGCCATCGGTCACATGAAGCAAATCGTCCACATGCCTGTGGTGACTCGATGCTACTCATCAGTTATATATTTTTATATATTCGAAACAATATTCGAAATTTAATTTTTTCGGTGCGTGCAAAATATTTTACATAATAGAAAATTAAGTCCTTTGAATGTACCCACTTTTTTGGAGGTATGAAGGGTAGAAAATACTTATTTTATATCAGTATTTCATATCTCATAAATTACCGTGGTTTAATGTGTACAGTATCAGTCTTGTTTGATATCGGTTCACAACTTGAACCAACATTCGAAAAGTTGCTCATTTTGTTCATTAGCAATGCTAATGTTTTGTATCGCGTGGCGAACATCGAAGTCCCATCGGATACTCCTGATAAGCAATCTTCTTCGGTATAATGCCATTAAAAGAACGAGACAGTTGACATACAAATACGACTGTTATTGTTCACTATTACATAGAAGGAACTCTTGAATCCAACCAAGAAAAGAATAACGCAAGGCATTAATATACAGAGGAGAGTGAGGCAAGCAGTAGGGAGTAGAGGTGGGGTTGGGGGAGGGGGAGACTGAAAATGGGCGTGCGTGGTAAAGAGGGTGTGGAAGGGGTGAAAATGGATGGGGAGAAGCATCAAGTCGTATACAGAGGCAACGATCTTCGTCTTCTAACTCATATGACCAAAATGTCGCAAGGCAATTACTGCTAACAGACGCATTATGAGACAGAGAGCTTCTGTTGCAGCTCCTCCGCTCCAAACCCTTCGTGCTCAACAAGTGCGGAAGACGAGGGAATCTGGGTGGCTGGCACAACCACCCTCTGCAGAATTCCTCCCGCTCTTTACCACTTCCGTCTTTTAGGACTCGACTTAAACCATCTCGCATGAGACATGAAAATCTTCCTCTCTCCCATCTAATCTCTCACTCTTTCCTCTATTTTCTTTCCGCTGCATCCTTTACTAACAAGTAAGAGACGTGGATGAAAGAGAACGGTGTGCCCGACCAAGAAGCCTTTACTTCATCATTTATAATTAATTTGGAATTTATTGGATTTATTAATATAAAATACAAAGTTTTTATGGATGACAATTTTGCCTTCAAAACATAGTCGATTATGATTCGTTTAGATTAGCGTTTTACGTCATATTGAAATTTATATTTATCGCCATAAACATTTTAAAATTTATTTTGGCACTAAAGAAAGGAAAAAAATGTTTATTTTTATAATAATTGCTATTGTTGAATAATTTCCGAGCAAGACTAATATATCTCATGATAATCAACCAACATAACCCATTCGTTAAATTTTCTCCCGAAAAAAGAGCTTTCGATTACTTTTCAAGACATTATGTCATTTTGCATCTTTAGAAATGAAAATGCGATTCATTGAGACAAGGTGGAAGTCATTTCTTTAATAATCTTTCCCACTCTGGCAGAAACACCAAATGCGAAATAACCGAAAGGCATCTCAAAAGCCACTGTTTCTCAACCTTTTTGGTGCCGCGGACCCTTACAAAGTTCCCATATTTTCGCGGACCCTCTCTTGTTATTAAAACAAATTTTTTAAATAGACATTGAAGTATATACCAAAATGTGGATATTTCGGTATTAAATTGGTTTAAAATATATGATAAAAGGGAAAGCTTAAATCTTATCGTACTGCCGTATTTCCACTAGAAGAATATAGGGGTAAAACTACCAATATTAAAAGAAGTAGAATATGGTCCAGTCCTGGCTGTAACTTCGCTGTCTTTAAATGGGAAGAACTATTATAGCCATAAATTAACGACTAGGAACTTCAAAACTTTATTCGAAATAGTTGAAAAATGAAAAAGAAACATTAAATAAAATTGAAGTAACTGATATTTCATTAGCAAAGTTGTCGAAAAAAACATTTTATATTGTATTATAAATTGTTGTATATAATAAATCATATGATTATAGTGTTTTTATTCTTCAATAAGTAAAAATATAAAGACATTGAAATTATATGCTGAAAAACTAATGCAATTTCTGTTCTTGAACTCTTTTTACAGTAATACCCCGCCATACGTCGCCCCGCTATACGTTGTTTTGCATTACGTCGTCAATTAATTAAGGAACATGTTTCGTTATAAGTTGCGTCGCTTCGCATATACGTCGTTTGTGAAATGCTAAAAGCAAAACTTCAGGAATTCCAATTGCGGTACAGAAATTATTACTATAACAATAAAATCCCTCTATTCGCTGACTGTAAACACTCAAGGGAGTGATGAGAAGCGAAAAAGAAAGCATCTTACGTTTACATAATAAGCATGCGCTGGTCTTATGTTTGGGTGAGCACGATGGTGTAGGTGGTTCACAAGCCACACAAGGGATGAAAAAGAACTATCCCAAATTTTATGACAATGTGTAAAAACCTATTTCTTAGCGACAGTCAGCTATAAGAGAGCTTTGTGAGCAGTTGTGTCTAACATTTTGTGTCCTTTCATCCCGGTTTACGTTTGCATTGATATCTCATGAGATATTGGATAGGTATCATTTGGATTACGAAATCAGCTTAAAAAGTGCTCAAAAGTGCGTATCAGTGTGCGTATTCAGTAAGTAGAAAACCAATTTTTGTGCTCCATCACAATATAGGGAATTATTTTCGGTGATTTATGAATTTATTATTGCAAGTGGTTGTTCGTGTCACGATTAAATGTATATTAAACCCTAGTAGCAATGAGTGGTAAACATACAACAAGTGATAAAGCTGCTCCTGCACCTAAGAAAGCAAGGAAAAGCTTAAGTTTAGAAGTGAAATTGGATGTGTTAAGGAGATTAGATGCAGGCGAACGAGCTGTGGATATCGTTCGCACTCTTTACCTACCCCCTACATCGCGACGCGTCGGTCAGAATCATTGATGTGAATAAGGAAAAAATTCGCGAGCATACCAGAGATGTTGTCCCTTTAGGCGCTATGAAAATAACTCGTGGTAGTAGTGGCACTATGGAAGCTATGGAGAGGCACTTAAACATTTGGATAGAGGATCAAAACCAAATAAATATGCCACTTAGTACGATGGTTATACAAGAGAAAGCCAACAGTTTAGAACATGGTGAGAGCCGCGAAAGTGAAAGTTTTATTGCTAGTAGAGGGTGGTTCGATCGCTTTGTAAAACGCAGAAATTTACATAATGTAAAAGTGACTGGAGAATCTGCGAGTTCTGACCATGTCGCAGCTAAAGATTATCCTTTACTATTAAAAGCAGTTATTGAGGAAGGAGGTTACACACCTGAACAGGTGTTCAACGTGGATGAAACTGGTCTGTACTGGAAGCGAATACCGTCAAGAACATTCATATCAAGAGAGGAAAGGACAGCGCCAGGATTCAAAGCCTCAGGGGATTTCAAGCTCAGGCCCCTAGTAGTTTATTACAGTGAAAACCATAGGGCTATGAAGGGCTATTCGAAACAACATCTTCCTGTTATCTGGCGTTCCAACAGAAGAGCCTGGGTAACCAGGGTCATTTTTCAAGAGTGGTTCAGTGATTATTTTTGTCCCACTCTCAAGGAATATTGTGCAAAGAAAAATATTGATCACAAGGCATTGCTGCTCTTGGGCAATGCACCCGGCCACCCGGTGATCCTTGATGACTTATCTGAACATGTTAAAGTAATTTTCCCTCCATCGAATACAACGTCATTGTTGCAACAAGTGGACCAAGGGGTCATTGCGACGTATAAGGCTTTTTATTTACGTCGTACTTTCTCTCAGCTTATCAGGGAAACTGAAGGCGAGAATATATCAATAAGAGAGTTTTTGGGTGGCTATCACATCATAAAAGCCATTTACAATATTAGCGAGTCATAGAGGGAAATTACACCCTAAAATATGAATCGAATGTGGCATAAAGTTTGGCCTGCATGTGCAACTGAATCGGAAGAAATTGACGAATCGGTGCCTATAATTCAAAAAGAAATTGTAATGTTGGCTAAGCAAGTTGGCTTTGAAGAAGTAGAAGAGATTGATGTTTTGGAGCTACTAGAGTCCCATGGTGAGGATTTAGCCAATGAGGATCTGATGCAGTTGTAGCAGCAACTAGCTGATGAAGGGGCAGCTTCGTCGTCTGTTGAAACCACATCCACTAAAGTACTGACAACTAAAAGGATGTCTGAGGCCTGTCAAGATATGGAAGCGGCGATGGCCATCTTCAGTGAGGATGATCCAAACAGAGAACGCAGTTGCACTGCTAACAGAATAATCTCTAGTTGATTTCAATGCTACAAAGATATCTATGAGCAGCAAAAGAAAAAAGCTGTTCAGCTATCACTGACACACTTCTTCAAAGAAAAGGAAAGGGAGTTGAGTGACGCAATTCCATCAGCAGATGAAGGGCATGCCCCTATGACCGACTGATGGAACCAGATCACCACTCTACCAACAAATATTTGCTAAAATAAACTTCATAATCATCCCAGGTGAGTCTTTTATAGTTATTAATTTTATTTATTTGTTTCAACACAGTATTTCTAAAGTACTGTATTGATATGTATCATTTGGGACACAAATGTGTCACAAAATATCCGCCAGTAACGTAACCCCTACTTTTATCATTGTTCTTATGGGAAAAATGTTTCGCTCTACGTTGTTTCGTTATAAGTCGCAGTTTTCAGGAACGCGTCTCCGACGTATAGCGGGGTATTACTGTATTAATGATTCAAATCTGGGCTAAATGGAGTTTAATAGAGCCAGTCGCATACAAGAATCAAGACAAATCGATTTCTTTTTTTGTTTTTATTGACGTCATAGCTGAAAATCCTGCTTCGCATTAGTATGTCGAAGTGAATGGCAGCAGAATCTTGAAAGATTTTGCACTCAAGACGCTATATTCGTTCCTAATACTTATCCAAAATGCTGCTAGCGACTTTTCCCTAAACCATGTTATCAAAGTACTGTCAGTGGCCAGTTCGATGAGTTTGTCTTCTTCCAATGGTGTAAGTTGATACCCAGATTGATGTGCAAAAGGATTTTGAATCCATAGGTTACCCTTTTTTTACTAAGTGCATTCAGAGGTGCTTTTATATAAGCATTAATCTACTTCTCATCTAAAACAACTTGTTTATCGGTTACTATTTGACAGTACTGAGGAATTACATCATAAATACATATATCCGTCTTTTACATCAAATTAATATCTTTTTTCTGAAAAACTTTTATTTTGTAATTCATAACAAATATATTACTTAACTGTCTTTGCAGGGAGAGGTTAAGTTCATTGAGGATGTTTAATATGTCACTTAAATAGGCACGTTTTGCCAACCAATTTCCATTATCATAAAGTATTCCTAAACCACCGTTCCTCTCTTTCAAAAATATTTACACCTCCGTTTTAAGCTCTACTATCGAGAAAGCCAGCGGATATCGCTATGCAGATGAAGTGAAGTATGTGCAGAATCCATCTCTTCGCACAGCACAATCGTGAAATAGTAGCACCTGCTTTCACAAAATTTATAATTTCAACTGCTTGTGAAAGTACTTCGCTGAGTTCTGGCGCTAGTTGTTCACGGTGTAAAAACAGTGGGTTGCAACAATATATGTATTAGTAGGTCTCTTAATTCGAGCTACAACCCCAGATTGACGTCCGGATACCATTGCTGCTGCTCCATCTGTACACACACCAATGCAGTACTGCCACTGCAAACCTTTCTCCTCAATAAATGCATTTAAAGCGTTAAAGATACATTTGCTAGCGGTCAAGGTTTTTAGCTCTAACAATAAGCAACATAGCAGATCTTCCATGATCTCTTCTTCAATAAACTGCACATGCACCAATAAAATGGCTTAGTTTGATATATCACCAGCGTGACATAATAACTTTATCAATTAGTTGTTCTATAACATCGTCGGACAACATCAGCATCCTTCGATTTATACCTAGTATCATTAGGCAGCGGAATGTCTTCAATTTTTTTTGCATAACATTCTTCAAAAGTTTCCGCACACACATCTACCATACAAGGTTTAATTAAATCTTCTGCAATAGTTAACGGTTTCTTAACTTTCACAATACACAGTTCTACTAAAAATGATTATTTTTACAATGTAGGTTTCAGTGCATCCTTCTGCTTTTTTAAAGTCATGGAATTCCTTAAAAAAATAATCAACGGCTTCATTTTTCGATTCTGGATGTTTCATTTCCAAGTGACGAAGGAGCTTTGCAGGTTTCATTGCTTCATTTGATAATGTCGCCACAAAGCACATTGAGTTCAATACAACTAAAACCATATTGAATGCATGTCGAATCATATTTTCGTTTTTTACACTTATTTGACACACTCGCGGAAGGCTCATCCATCTTCTTTTCCATAGCTGCACTTGAACTATCACTAGAAGTACCTATTCCTACAGGTTCTACTAATATATAGTGAACAGACGTCCCGGTTTGTGCGGGACAGTCCCGGATTTCGACTTCCTGTCCCGCATGGTAGTGTCCCGGATAATGTCTCGCATTGTATACATTACGTTCTCGCATATAAGGTGTCTCAGTCCTATTGGAATACATATTTCATATTAGGACGTTCTTCGCGACTAATAATAAGTGCAACTACTAGTGTAGCTACAATGTGGATTGGTTATATTTTATATAATAATAGCCGTCGTCCGTTGGTTGGTCGGTTGGTCACGCTATGCAAACGCTAATAACTTGAGAAATAATAATGATAGAAACTCGAAATTTGGTAGGGATGCTTGATTAACACTTCTTCAGAGAATGACAAATTTAAATCGCGAAAAAATTCCTTGGTTCGTCTCCAAGAGAGGCATTTCCATTTCCCATTACTTTACATGCAGACTTTTCCTCATTTAGAAATTAAAATTAGAACAAATTAACAGACGACCTTCGGATTTGAACCATTTTGAAGAAAAAGTTATAAAGTTTCTTATTCCGTTCGTCTTTTTTCGCCCACAGTTCGAAATATTCCATGTTAAACGTTTAACTTGCATATTTTGTGGAAATCTCGCCATTTTAACGTGATGTTGCTATGTCGACCATTATCATTGTTAGCTTCAATACGAGAGAGAGAGAGAGAGAGAGGAGGAAGGAAGGGGAGAGATTGGCGTGTTTTGTGGAAAATATCGTAAATATAAAAAATTTTAAGTATCAACAGTGCCATTTTAGAAAAATTGGAAATAAAAAGCATTCTTAAATTAAATTCTTTGTAAACCATACGTGCTTACGAATTTATATTGTTATTCCTCGAATTAATTTCGTAACAATGGCCGAAGTTTGGAAACGAATATAAATTAAAATTCAATTAAAATTAAAAGGACATTTAAAACTGTTAACAGGCAATTTTCGAAGAAACAACAGTGGATCTTTTAATGAACTGATTAGTTTTTATAAAAGGAATTTTGGTGCTTATTTAATACAGAGTAAGTTCTAAGGCTTATAATCCATATAAATCTAATAACAGTGGCTATTATAGTTTAAAGAAAGAACTTTATTTATTCACTTTACAGAATGAATTAATTTTAGGCTAGCATTGCCAATTATAAAAGGAGTTACTTTGGAATTTACAGTTTGTAAAGTGGAAGTTGTACTGAATTGACTCAAGTATTTTGGGTACTTTCCTGTTAACGGGAATACCTCAAAAAATAAACACGTATTGTTGTGATATGTTACGACGTATTTGTTTGTTAACAATGCGTAACAACGGGGGAATTACTTAAAAATCAGACTTTTTTGAAACTTATTTATTAATAAAAGCAACATAATTCCTAATACAATCTAAATTTATGTTACTAGGGAGCCAATATGTCTTTATGGCATTTAAAATAGCTGGAAATAAGTCGATTTCTTTGTTATGTTGTCGGCACATGAATACTTCTGCTGATAGGCTTTCGCGTTGCATTTCCAAAATATTCTGTCTCAGAAGTAAAGTTTCATAATATGGCCCTTCTTGCACATTCGCCCTTTAGATAAAATATCATGGTCTTGAAGCAAAGATACAGCTTCTTCTTCACTCCTCGGCAAGCTCCACAAATTCATCATTAAGGGATCAACGTAAATATCTTAACGAGATCTGTTACGCATTGTTAACAATCAAAATATCACAACAATACGTGTTTATTTTTTGAGGTATTCCCATTAACAGGAAAGTACCATTTCAAAGCAAAAATCAATTTAAAAATATTGAAAGTTGTTGTTTCGGAAACTGAGAAGTCCAGAGTGGTGAGCGGACGCTAAACGATATTAAGGTACATTTTATTCCAAAATCTATTTAAAGTATTATCAGAGGCAATTGAAGATTGAATAAATTTTTTTGTTACCGGAATTCTGCTTATTTCATGAAATTGAAATGCTAATGCATTAAGCCATTAAAATCTGTTAAGAGTGGCTATTTTAGTTGAAAGAAATATATATGGTACTTTTATTCACTTTTCAGAATGAATGAATTCTAGGTTAACATTGCATATTATAAAAGGATTTTCTTTGGAATAAGAAGTTTGTTATGTGGTTATTTTAACTGAATTGAATAAAGTTCTCTTCTAACTAAGTTTGAAATCCATATAAAACTGGTGAAAGCGGTTGTTTCGGAAAATGAGAAGACCAGAGTGCTGAGAAGACGATAAACGACATTGAGGTACATTATATTCCAAAATCTATTTAAAGTATTATCAGAGGCAATTGAAGATTGAATCAATTCTTTGGAACCGGAATTCTGCTTATTTAATAAAATTGAAATCCTAATGTTATAATCAATTTAAAACTAATACCAATGGTTATTCTGGTAGAAAGAAAGGTACTATTTTATTCACAGGGAATTTCTGTGAGACCTATTTAATTAATTAAAAAACTTATAATATAGAAATATTTGATGGTTAAAACTGCACAATTTTATTCTTGCGATTTTTACATGTTGCATTGACGAAAATTTAGATTCATTAAACCCGTTGAAATTCAACGGACACTTATGCTAGTTAATCAATAAACGCTGAAACCTTCTCCTTTGGCAAGCAAAATAAAACTGACGTCTTGCAAGTCCTCTTTTGTTTTGAAACTCGTGAACTGAGTGAGGGTTTAAATGGAAAAATATCAATACTACTTCTATGTAAGACAAGGGTGGGGAATCTTCGGCCCGCGTCAAGAGAGTGAGATAAAATAACATATACACTATTACTCGAGTTTCTAATATTAGTAAGCAAATATGTTCTATTTTGTATGCATAGCTAAGAAGGACAATGACTCATTCTTGAGGAACAGAAAATATGTAAGATAATCTGGTAATGTACAAAGTATGCTCTTTACAATAAACTCTGTCTCGCGAAGAATTGTATACTTTGCTTTCTTCCTATCTCCAGTAAGGAAGTTTCAGGAATCGATGAGTCACACTTCAAATTAGACTCGAGGACCCCCTAGGCCAGTGGTGCCCAAACTATTCTGCATTGGTGGTTGCGAATCCTTCGGCATTGGAAGTTGCCAATTCTTCCGCGGGCCGGATTAGAGTTTAAATCGGAAGTTATCTATATATTCTGAGGTTCCATTTAAGTGATTATATAGAATTAATGAGGTTTTTATAGTAAATATTCCGATATTAAAAGATTTGTTAGCGAAAACTTCATAAAAATAAATGAATTTGTGTGTTTAATTTTTCAGATTGCTTTTTCATTATGGGTTTGCGGGCAGTACAAAAACCTTTCACGGGCCACATTCGTCCGCGGGCCGTAGGTTGGCCACCACTGCCCTAGGCACAACCCACGGACCCCCGGTTGAGAATTACTGTCAAAAGCGATGAGCCCGCTAGGTGGATGGACGGCGAATGAAAGTTGCGATTTGAAAGAGAGTGCCGCTTATGCATATGGCCTCGATACGTCGGCGGCCGGCGTGATTAAGTGTCTTTCATAACGTCATCCTCTTTTTCGACACGCATACACCGCTCGCTCTCGCCGTTATCCCTTCCGCTAAAAAAAGTCCCGATAATAACACTTCGCAGACGTCGTGGGCGATGAATACATTTTTGCAGGGCTCGTTTGCGGCGTTATGGGAGAAAGCTAGCGGCGAAACATTGGGGGAAACAGAGCAAGCACGCGCTATTGACATCATGAAATTATTTAAATCCGACTATCTATACTAGTGTAATGCCCGTTGAAATATCAACGGAAGAATTATAGATAGATAGATTATTATTATTTTCATTTAAAATAATTAATATTCCACTTTCACATATGAAATATTTTGTCATATGCAACATATCTAGTGAATATTCTGTTGTTGACAAGCTATCTTTAGTTAAACTTAAAATAGTTGCCTCTCTTTCCCTTCCTTTCCCCTTTTCACACCCTCTCTCCCCCTCCCACCCTTTATCTCCCTCCCCTCCTCATTTCTTCCTCTCCCCCTCTCTCTTCTCCCTCTCTTTCCTCCTCCCTCTCGCTCCCCCCTCTACCCCTCTCTCCCCCTCTCGTATTAAAAGCATTCAAAGCACGCTTACACCCACAAGGATTGATATAACAATAGGATTTTGAGATCTAACAATATAATTGGTAGCCAAGGCAACATCCCGTTAAAATGGCAAGATTTCCACAAAATATGTGAATTAAACGTGTAACATGAGCGATTTCGATTTGCGTGCGGAAAAAGATGAAGAGAATAAGAGACTTTGCAATTTTTTCTTCAAAATGGTTCAGATCCGCAGATCAGGAAAGAACCGCTACAAATTATTGGGGAGGTGAAGATATTAGAAGATTGTAGCATCTGCTTGGTGAAGATGATGTGCACTTGCACAGCTGGACTGTCGGAAAAATGTAAACACATTGCAGCCGTTCTTTGATACCTAAATACGTGAGTATTATTTAATTTCATATGTAATTTTAATGTATTTATTAATGCAATGTCTGAATTAATTTCTAATATAAATAGGGTTGCCAGAGGTTCACAATAGAAAAAGAGAACAAATGCAAAAATATCTTTAAAAAAGAAACCAACATAAATTATCGGCGGTTTGTTGTATTTTGTACTTTCAGAACATAATATTTTTACTTCGCATGCAGGAAACGGAACGCTAATACACCTGACAGAAGACTATTATTACAATTGATATGTTTTACACTCGGTTAAATGTTAATAAATAATATTAGTCATAAAACAATTTTAAAATGTTTATTGATTTTTATTTAAATATTAAATGAAGCGAGCACACAAACATGTTCTTGGTTATCGGTTTCTCAATCTTCAACAGCCTTATCCAAGCCTTCCTTCTGTTGCATCTTTCTCGTATGTTCCATTTATTTGTCAAAAAAACGAATTCGCCTTCCCGAGGAAAACTATGGAACCGGACCAGGCTTTCGACGAACATTGTGGAATTCGAATGTATGAAATGTTATAATTTGTAAATAGTAGTATATGTTGTAACTCCTGCCTGAAGGTGTTCCCTCCCGTCCCTGGGTAAATACCAGGCAGGGAATATGTGCGCTTCCCTCTCAATATGTTACACACATATTCGTGTCATGACGACGTTGCCATCAGGACGGATCTATTTAATATTTTAATACTAATTTTAAAAAAAATTAATCTATACTTTTTAGGGAAATTGTAATTTAAGAGTTTGCACGGGAAATTGAAATGTATCCCATTTTAAATGTTAATTTTATTATTCAATTCTAAATCCCTTTTGTGTAAAAACGTGCTTTTAGTAAGTTGGCACTTAAATGTAATGTTTTTGTATTATGAGGTCCTTCATTTGGTGTATGAGATATGTGGACCGCAGCCACCGGGATCCGCTCCCAATTGCAGCGTTTTGCTTGATAATAATAATAATAATACCGCTGGTTTGAAGAACTAGTCCCAAAATAGATACAACACCATCCTTCTTCCCTCTGCTGCCCACAAGAACCACAAGTCCAGCTTTAAGAACGCATTCCCCTTCAATAATATTTCTTGAGCCAGGGTTTCCTCCTAAGAAATTCACCATCTCTCCAAACGAGAGTGATAATTTCCCACTCATTGTTCTTCGCAATTAATGATAATGACGTATGATATCAAACACAGAAACACGCAGAAACACACGTTTAACGCCTTTAACTAAGCAAATCTTAACACTAATGCGTCCGCCATATTGCAAAATGACGTCACGGATTGCAGCGCCTCTATATTTGATTTGAGTCTCCAATACTATAAGCTCATAGGAGCACAGAGGAGAATATAGGATTATAGTGAATGTGTGCTTGCATTCTGCAAGCATTTTCACTCATATTAATGTAAAGAATAAGAGGAGTCGAATAATTTTTAAACGAAACAATTTGCACATTCTCGCCGATTTACGTGATTTTCCTTTTGGAAAATATTGGGGATAAAAACAACCGCTAAATTTATAATTATAAACAATTTATAGGTTTTCAGCATTTGTTTCGAATACCTCACATTTACGCAAATTTCATCGATATAGCACCTCTAGAAGGGCATTTATATGAATTTCATTGTTTAAATTTTATGAATTTTTAATAGCAACAATATGAAACTTTAATGAAATTTTAAATGTTATTTACCACCGGAACCTTATTTACTAACTTTGTTAAAATTTTCAGCTTCCTGCATCTTCAGAAAGTACATAAACATTAGTCAATTTGATTAACATTTAAGAATTTAATACGGCCAAACGAACAAAAATTTTCAAATTTCTATAATCCCATTTTCATTATTTGACACCAGTATAAAAAAATTCAGCTTCATACCGCATTCAGAAGTAATTAAACCATTAAATGTTAGTAAAATAGTTTATAATTTTTAACGGCAAAGAAAATAAATATTGTTGCATTTTTTCAATTTTTCCTCCGATTATTTTTTTCGATTCACCAATGTATTAATTTTCAGCTCTTCAACTACTGTAGTTTGGGCCAGACATTAGTATCCTCCTATATCCTATCATTCTATAAGCACTCTTCTTACAGAGGAGGATATACATAGATAGGATATAGGAAAGGGGTGGGCAAACTACGGCCCGAGGGCCACATCTGGCCAGCGAGAGCACCTTATGTGGCCCGCGACGCCTTTATAAAAGAGAACCGTGAAATGTGAAACAGAAAATTTCACATTTGGTGGTTAAAATTATGGCCGGAAAACCTTATATAACAAAGCTATTGTATTAAAAATGTATTAATAATTGATTTTCGCTAATAGGATCCTTCGCATTCTCTCAAATAACTTCCTATGTGAGACCTAATGTGGCCCACCTAACCACCCACAACTACTAATGTGGCCCCCATAAGAAAGCATAGAAAAATCAAATTCTTTCATATAGACGAAACTAAGAGGAATAATGAGCTGATATTTTCAGGGGTTGTAGATGTCATGATAATATCTCCATATTATTTGAGAACCCCTGATGCTACCAATAAGGTCAATAGTAAAACTGCATCGAAGGGAAATTTATTACATGTTAGGTTGGTGCCTGTCAACCGCTGCCAGACGCCTTGGCGTACTTCAGGGTAAAACTGTAAATTTAACACCGAAATATCTACAAGTTGCTATATACCTCAATGTCTAATCAAGTTTATGGGGCACGTTGGAAACACCAGTTCCCGTCAGATCGCTGAAATTAAGAAATTTATATAAATAGTACTACGGAAGTTTGTTTTAATAAAAAAAGGGTCTGCGAAAATTTAGGAACATTGTAAGGGGTCCGCGGTACCTAAAAGGTTGAGAAACACTGCACTAGAGGGTCCATTGGCCCTGCATTTGCGTTGCAAATTGAACGCGTCGGGGCCATAGTAGTTTGGCAAGAAGTAGCACTTGGCGGTGTCCATAACGTTAGAAGAGTGTGTTTTGCGCGGCGATATCTTTGTTTCTGAAGCCTGGAAATCAAAATTCCTATCCCTTATGTGGATTATGGTTGTACTGAGAGATTCCAGAAAGGAAACAAGGTATCTTTTTCATCGGTAGGTAACTTTTTATAACTATTATCAGAGATACTTAGGTCTGGTAGACCATTGTTGTCTTTCTTTCGTAAATAACATTCACCATTGTTATACATTTAAAAACTTCACGTATTCACGCATTTAAAAGAAATATTTAAGCTAATTCGGCCTTAATTTGTATTCTACTTTCGAAAATAAGAATTTTCACCATTTAATTCGTTTAATAGATCAAGTCACGAGTCTGTAGCTTAATTTTAAAAAGCAATAATAAAAAAGCTTGATATGCGCAGGGCAATTATATGCAATAAGAAGGCTGATCTATTCTAAAGCATCAAAAATTCTCGCCGAAGTTCGTAAATACATTAAAATTTCTCGTAGGATATCGTTTAAAAAACGATTGTAATCAGGGAAATGATTCCTAATCTATGCGTATCTTTGTTTATTGCAAAAGAGTAACAATAATTGTTTAAACATTAGGGCAAAAGTCGCAGTCGGCCACTTAGACCTCTCCCTGTGAGGGGACCACCACGGGTAAGTTCGAACAGCGGGCGGAGAGGGGAAGAGAGAGAGAGAGAGAGAGAGAGAGAGGTGGTGGAGAGAGAGAGAGAGGTGGGAGAGAGAGAGGTGGTGGAGAGAGAGAGAGAGGTGGTGGAGAGAGAGAGAGAGGTGGTGGAGAGAGAGAGAGGTGGGAGAGAGAGGTGGTGGAGAGAGGTGGTGGAGAGAGAGAGAGAGAGGTGGGAGAGAGAGGTGGTGGAGAGAGAGAGAGAGAGGTGGGAGAGAGAGGTGGTGGAGAGAGAGAGAGGTGGTGGAGAGAGAGAGAGAGGTGGTGGAGAGAGGTGGTGGAGAGAGAGAGAGAGAGGTGGGAGAGAGAGGTGGTGGAGAGAGAGAGAGAGAGGTGGGAGAGAGAGGTGGTGGAGAGAGAGAGAGAGAGGTGGTGGAGAGAGAGAGAGAGGTGGGAGAGAGAGAGGTGGTGGAGAGAGAGACGCAGGGGAGAGAGGTGGTGGAGAGAGAGAGAGAGGTGGGAGAGAGAGAGGTGGGAGAGAGAGAGGTGGGAGAGAGAGAGGTGGGAGAGAGAGAGGTGGGAGAGAGAGAGAGGTGGGAGAGAGAGGTGGTGGAGAGAGAGAGAGAGGTGGGAGAGAGAGGTGGTGGAGAGAGAGAGAGAGAGGTGGTGGAGAGAGAGAGAGAGGTGGGAGAGAGAGGTGGTGGAGAGAGAGAGAGAGAGGTGGTGGAGAGAGAGAGAGAGGTGGGAGAGAGAGAGGTGGTGGAGAGAGAGAGAGAGGTGGGAGAGAGAGGTGGTGGAGAGAGAGAGAGAGGTGGTGGAGAGAGAGAGAGAGGTGGGAGAGAGAGAGGTGGTGGAGAGAGAGACGCAGGGGAGAGAGGTGGTGGAGAGAGAGAGAGAGGTGGGAGAGAGAGAGGTGGGAAAGAGAGAGGTGGGAGAGAGAGAGAGAGGTGGGAGAGAGAGGTGGTGGAGAGAGAGAGAGAGAGGTGGGAGAGAGAGGTGGTGGAGAGAGAGACGCAGGGGAGAGAGGTGGTGGAGAGAGAGAGAGAGGTGGGAGAGAGAGAGGTGGGAGAGAGAGAGGTGGGAGAGAGAGAGGTGGGAGAGAGAGGTGGTGGAGAGAGAGAGAGAGAGGTGGGGGAGAGAGAGAGAGAGGTGGGAGAGAGAGGTGGTGGAGAGAGAGAGAGAGAGGTGGGAGAGAGAGGTGGTGGAGAGAGAGAGAGAGGTGGGGGAGAGAGAGAGAGGTGGGGGGAGAGAGAGATGTGGGAGAGAGAGGGAGAGGTGGGAGAGAGAGAGAGAGAGAGAGAGAGGTGGGGGAGAGTGAGAGAGGTGGGGGAGAGAGAGAAAGGTGGAAGAGAGAGAGGTCTGAGAGAGAGAGAGGTGGGGAGAGAGAGAGGTGGGAGAGAGAGAGGTGGGGGAGAGAGAGGTGGGGGAGAGAGAGAGAGGTGGGGGGAGAGAGAGAGAGGTGGGGGGAGAGAGAGATGTGGGAGAGAGAGGGAGAGGTGGGAGAGAGAGGGAGAGGTGGGAGAGAGAGAGAGGTGGGGGAGAGTGAGAGAGGTGGGGGAGAGAGAGAAAGGTGGAAGAGAGAGAGGTCTGATAGAGAGAGAGGTGGGGGAGAGAGAAAGAGAGAGGTGGGGGAGAGAGAGAGAGGGAGGTGGGGGAGAGAGAGAGGTGGGAGAGAGAGAGGTGGGAGAGAGACAGGGGTGTGGGAGAGGGAGAGAGAGGTGGGAGAGAGAGAGAGTTTGGAGAGAGAGAGGTGGGAGAGAGAGAGGTGGGTGAGACAGAGGTGGGAGGGAGAGAGAGAGGTGGGGGAGAGAGAGAGGTGGGAGAGAGGTGGGGGAGAGGGAGAGAGAGGTGGGAGAGAGAGAGAGAGAGAGAGGTTGGAGAGAGAGGTGGGGGAGAGAGAGAGGTGGGGGAGAGAGAGAGGTGGGGGAGAGAGAGAGGTGGGGGAGAGAGAGAGGTGGGGGAGAGAGAGAGGTGGGGGAGAGAGAGAGGTGGGGGAGAGAGAGGTGGGGGAGAGAGAGAGGTGGGGGGAGAGAGAGAGGTGGGGGAGAGAGAGAGGTGGTGGAGAGAGAGAGAGAGGTGGTGGAGAGAGAGAGAGAGGTGGTGGAGAGAGAGAGAGAGGTGGTGGAGAGAGAGAGAGAGGTGGTGGAGAGAGAGAGAAAGAGGTGGGGGAGAGAGAGGTGGGAGAGAGAGAGAGAGGTGGGGAGAGAGAGAGGTGGGATGGAGAGAGTGGTGGGAGAGAAAGGCGGGAGTGAGAGAGGTGGGAGAGAGAGAGAGGTGGGAGAGAGAGGTGGGAGAGAGAGGTGGGAGAGAGAGGTGGGAGAGAGAGTTGGGAGAGAGAGAGAGGTGGGAGGGAGAGAGAGATGGGAGAGAGAGAGAGGTGGGGGAGAGAGAGACAGCGTTGCCAGCTTGTTCCCATCCCCATTCCACTACATCTCTCCCCCTCCTCCGAAAGTGAGGAAATGTCGTACAGCCGAAAGCAAGGGAAGGAGGACGGGGGAGGAGGATAGGGAGAAAAGGCATTCGTAGTGGGGAGGAGAAAGGCGCGGATAAACCATCTGGAGGCAAGGAATGTGACGTCACTCAGAATGCATCCGACCGAGTGTGTTTTTAGATGACATGCGCGGGTTTTCCTGACGCATTGAGATTTCCTCCCAGCCAAAACGTTCCCCCATTCGACACTCCCTCCCACCTCTTTCCCCCACGTTTAGCGTTCAAAACAATAACAGTGTTTCTTGAGTACACTTACATTTACATCAATACCCTGCAAGCCGCTAGAAGCGTTTGGCAGGGGGTGTCACAACACCTAGTGAACTCTAACTAATTCCTCTGCTGTACTGTCTTATCGCGTCTGGGAAAAGGATCTGTAGTATTTCACTGTTCTAGCGATTGTTTCGACATATTTTCTCTTGTACTCAGAGCTAACATTACGTTCACTAACACCGATGGGGACGACTATGCCGCGTACATCTTCAACGAATTCGGAGCTTTCGATTTTTTCAAATAGTTTCCTTTTGTAATCAATTCTTCTACTCTTCAACGTCTGTCATTTCAAATCCCTCAATATCTCTGATACACTCGCATCATATCGATATTCTCCTTTTACAAATCTAAGCGCTCTACGCTGAACCATTTCGAGCTCCCTACTTAGGCACTCCTCGATAGGGTCCCAGACGGCGCAGCAGTATTCCACGATGGGTCGTATTAGGGAAAAGTATGCGATTTCCTTCACATTCGAGGAGCATCCCCGCAGGACTCTAGAGGAAAGCCCTTGAATTCTGTTTGCCGATGCTATAACGGTTTTGATATGCTCTCTACTAGACAAATTGCTACTGAGTATTACTCCTAGGTATTTGTAGCTATTGACGTATTTTAGCTTTAGTTCAGATATTTGGTACGGGTAACGGTTGAAATTCGTGGAGCGCGTGAAGTTCATTGCGGCGCATTTCTTTATATTCAGATCGAGTTGCCAATCTTTACACCATTTCGTAATAGCCTGAAGGTCCTTTTGCAAATTCTCCTGATCGTGTATTGTGTTGATTTCTCCATACACAAGTGTGTCATCCGCGAATAGTCTAACTTTACACTTTATATTAACCGCTAAATCATTTATATATATCAAGAATAACAGAGGTCCGATTACACTTCCCTGAGGCACGCCGGAAGTCACTTTGACGACGTCTGATGCAACTCCATCGAGTACTAATCTCTGGGTTCTATCCGAAAGAAACGAGGCAATCCAATTTAAATTTTTCTCGTTAATTGAATAAGCCCTTAATTTTTGCACTATTTTCAAGTGAGAAACGGTGTCGAAGGCTTTCCTAAAGTCTAAAAGTACTGCATCAACTCCTATTCCTTTATCCGCTGCTTTCACAATATTTTGTGTGAGTAGAGCTAATTGAGTCTCGCATGACCTGCCTCTCCGGAAACGATACTGGTTTCTATTAAGCGCTTCTTTGCTTTCTAGAAATCGCATTATTGAGCTACCGATAATCTGCTCAAAAACCTTACAGAAGATTGACGTCAACGATATAGGGCGGTAGTTCTTCACTTTTAATTTACTTCCCGTTTTATGTATTGGTGTAACGTGTGCTGTTTTCCATATCAAAGGAATTACACCCTCATCTAAAGATTTTCTGAATAGAATCTTAAGGTACGGAGCTAATTCGTTTGTTAACGAGTTTATAATGAATGCAGGTATGGCTTCAGGCCCTGACGATTTTCTTTTATGGACCTGACTTAGTAATTTAACGATACCGCTTTCGGATGTTTCTATGTCGCTCATATTTGAGTCTATACGAGTAGGGAAATCAATGAAATCACCGCTGTCTATTGTGAAGAAATTTTTGAAGAACCGATTTAACATACTAGCCTTAGTAAATGAATCGTGTACACTTTCACCGTTGTCTGTACGTAGAAGAGGTACTGTGGACTGGCCTCCTCGAATTTCTCGCACGTACGACCAAAATTCTTTCGAGTCGTTTTTGAGTGAATCCGAGAGTGTCGTGGATCGGTAGACGTCAAATTCCTTACGCGCTTCGTATCTTGCAGATTTATGACTATTTCTGTATATTAAACACTCGTTCGCGTGGTCCCTACCAGCTTCTTTAAGGTGCTTTATGCGCGCGTGATGCCGTCTTTGTTTCTTGAGCAAGGCACGGAGTTTCGGTTTCACCCACCGCAGGTCCTTGCGATCACGAATTGCTTTAGTTGGGACAAACGTTTTTAGCCCTTCTCGAATGATTCGCAAAATTTCCGTCCAAGAGTCATCTACGCTGTTACTATTCGCAAAATTGATAAATGTAGCTATTTGGTTTGTAACTTAATTTTTTAAACCTGGGAGATCTGCTTTACTAAAGATATAGACTAATCGCGTTGGCTTATATATTGTCGCAGGGGTGTATTTGAAGTCGGGAAATTACTATTTTATGATCACCTATGCCGTCGTCGATTTGTAGGTTTCTAGTCGATAGTGGGTGGGTAGTGGCTAGCAGATCTAAAATGTTTCCGTTTCCGTTGTTGTCATATCGCGTCGGCTCGTTGACGATTTGCTCTAGCGAGTTTAGAGTGAATGCTTCAATTAATTCACGACAGGCTTCTCTATTTTTTCCACCACTAACATAGGTTACGGATTTCCAATCGATCGATGGAAGATTAAAGTCTCCTCCAAGAATGATTACTGGATCGTTCTTTCTCCTAGCTATCACCTGCAATGTACATCTGAGTTCTCTAATGTTCTCGACTCCCGAGTCGGGTGGGCGGTAAAATGACCAAAAAAATAATTTTTTACCATTTCTCGTACGAAGGGAGCACCATATCGTTTCACAGTGTTCGCTGACGTTAATCCCCTCTAATTGGCTTGATATACGGCGATGAAAACTCCGCCTCCGACTCCTTCCCTCCTGTCTTTGCGATATACCACGTAATCTGGTGGGAAAATCTCGTTAGAATTAATGTCGCCCTATAGCCAGCTCTCAGTTCCCAATACAACGTCTGCACGATGGCTTTTAACTAAGTGGCAAAAATCAGCCTGTTTCCTTCGAATGCTTCAGCAGTTCATAATAATGATTTTTATTGTGTTTTCTACGGTTATTTTCGTTCTGGATTTCCCCGCCACTTGATCTAACAATTTTATTTTTCTACTTCTCACTCTACCGCTATTCTTGGACTCCATAGGGTTAATGTTGGCGGACTCTTTTCTAACAGATATATTGGTGTTATCCTCGTCTAACCTATATACCTCGCTATACGCTGTTTCGCAATACGCCTTTTTCGGTTTTACGCTAATTACACTTTATGACTCTACCTGTCGATCCGATCGCCGCTTGATTCAGACATACGCCATTACGAACAGCGTTTCTCTGTCCACTGGAAAGGGCCTAAACACGGGCAAAAAAAGCAACTCTGTTTTAATATGTACTAGCTAATTTGAAAATTTTAAATGACACAGCATAGAAATAAGGCCGTAAACAATCAAGAGAAATTCGAGAAAACCCTGTCCCCAGTCAAGACTTGGATGTCAGCCATGACTCATAATTGTAATTGTAAGAAATTATTTCATGTTGAATAAAAACATTTAAACTCTCTCTTTTTGGCTCATACGCAGTTTTGCGTAGTATGTAGATCTTCATTCACACACACCGAGACTCCTTATAATTCACTGTTACGTCTATTAAGAATTTGTTCTTTTTGCGGTATACCCCAGACTAACCGTGTTCGGGCTATCCAAGAAGTGGATTAAGCAGAAAATTGACGTCCTGAAAAGAATTTGAATTTACCGTTCCGGCAAGACAAATTAATAGGAATTTTCCTGATAAGTAAAACTCAGGAGGAATAACCATATATTGAATTTTTAAGCATTCTATTCAGAAAATTTCACGAAATTTCCGCGTATTTTGTAATTCTATGCGCGAAATTCGACTATACTTGCATGAACATTAACGTTAAATGAAGAAATAACTTATCCCAATACATATTGTTTTAACTTGGTTTAATACGGCATGTAATGTGTTATTACTTTTTAATATAATCGTTATTTAACAGATATTTTGTCAAAATTTTCTTTTAAAAATGATCCGTAAATATTCAGTTTTAATTCGAATGGATAATTGAGGTTTCATTGTAAATGCATTATTTGAATACCATTGATTATCATCCAATTAGGAACACACCTCTTTTTCATAGCATTATTCTTATGTATACAAGCGTTTCGCATTACGTCGATTCGCGATACGCTCTAGATTTTTGGAACGTATCCCGAGCGTATCGCGACCCGGAAACTCGCGACAGATGAACTCTTTTTGCCGAAGCCACAGTTCCAGCTCCTCCTACTCCACATGTCTCCCAACTCAAAATCGCTTCAATTCCGAAATTTCTCCTCCGCGTACGCGGGATAGCGTTTGCATTCATTTCGCGTAATTTGAGTCTCCTCGCTCTTCCCCTGTCTCGCTTGCCCTCCTACTGCCGTCCATGGCAGGCCCAACCCCATTGCGTCTATAGCCCACGGCATGTCATTCACCCCGGCGGTGGTAATGGCGCAGGAGCTGTTGGATGGGTGCGTATGTGCGCGCGGAGGAGGTGTGGCAGAATATGGATGGAGTGGATGGCGAGAGAGAGAGAGCGGGTGGGAGGGGAAGAAACATTTCGACCTCCTACACCGACGGCGCCTTCGAGGATGTAAGTGCATCTTAAGATGGACCTGCTCCGCCCCCCTTGGCACCCGCCTCTCCTCCACCTGCCCCACCCACAAACGCGAGCCACTTACCAACGACCCTGCCGCCGCCGTCGCCATGCTTTCGACTCCTCGCCTCCGGTGCAATATCTGCACGAGTTTCCCTTCCATTCTTCCTTCCTCGAGATTCCTTAAACTGCGTTTAATGGTACGCTCTTTACCGACTGCAAACATAACGATGCAGTGAACATCTTCGTTCGAACGATCGCCATAACTATCCCTTTGTGGAAAAAATCGATACAACATACATTTCACAAACTTTCTCATATATAGGTACTAATGCGTCGTTTACTTATCTTTAGAAAATGAAAATCTTATGAGCCTGTTTTTAGAAAATCCAATTTTTGTTCAAGTTGCCCAAGAATAAACTAGCCTTATATTCATTCATTGAGAAAGATTAAATAGGTCGTAATATTGAAGACGGAAACTCAAGTAACTATACGAAATTTGATCAAAATCGTTAGAGCCGTTTTCGAGGAAATCGAATTATTGTTAAAGTTGCCTAGAATAAACTAGCCTTATATTTATTTTTTGAGAAATATGAACTATACAGTATTATTGAGAATATTGAGATAACTGTATGAAATTTGATCAAAATCGTTAAAGCCGTTTTCGAGAAAATCGGATAGTTGTTAAAAATGCGTAGAATAAACTACGCTTAATTATTGATCAATGTCAACCATTTGTATGTATACTCTGCTCAGTATGATAAAATGCCTAAGTACGAGATTTCATTCATTTTCGTTCTTCCGTCTAGGCTCCAGAGCCAGTAACACACAGACAGACAGACGGCATTGCGAAAACCACTTTTTCGGATTCAGCGACACCTAAAACATATATTTCCGTAAAAATCTCGAGGTCGAATTACAATACTTTCTCGATACTTCGTATGAGAAAGTAAGAATCGTGTACACACTCTTAAAGAATGAAAATAATGTCCCGCAAATAGATTCGGGCACTGTTACTTTGAAGGTTATTCAGCAAAATGTAACTGGTTACATCTATAATATATTGATGCTTCTTACGCATGATATATAATATATATACTATATATTCATTCATTCATGGTTTTCAATCCTAAGATTGGTTTGACAAGACTAGGGAATAAACACATATGATGTGGTGGTTTCCCGTTGCCTTCCACATCAGACACACACACACGAGTGATGAAAATATGAATTATAAGTTCGAACACAAACATCCATGCCCTTAGCGGGATTCGAACCTGCGACCTCAGTGATGGTGGGCCCACCAGGGCCGGCACCCACCTTACATATATATATATATATATATATAAATACTAAGGAAGAGGAAAGGTAAGTAAGGATATTTTGGGCAACTAGGTGTTGAAGGAAACCCAGTGAATACTTATCGGAAGTAGAGCCGCTGGGGTGTTGGAGAGACACATTTGTAGAGGTGTGTCTCTCCAACACCCCAGCGGCTCTACTTCCGGTAAGTGTTCACTGGGTTTCCTTCAACACCTAGTTGCCCAAAAAAAAATATATATACACACACACACACACACACACACACACACACATATATATATACATGTATATATATACATGTATATATATACATATATATCTCATCATCACCATCATCAGCCTTTTTCAGTCCATTGACGGATGAAGGTCTCCCCCAGAGTCTTCCAGTTTTCCCTGTCAACTGCCTCCCTCCTCCAGGTTTGCCCCAAGAACTTAACAAGCTCTCTGTCCCACCTGTCTTTCGGTCTTCTTTTCTGTCTCTTGATGTTTCTTTGGATCCATTCGATGACACTGGACGTCCAACGCTGGTCATTTCTTCTAGCAATGCGGCCTGCCCACCGCCATTTTAGCACCTTCACTCTCCTAATCACGTCACAGACTCCCGTCTTCTTTCTTACCCAGTCGTTCCTCTTGCGGTCTCTTCGGGTGATCCCTAACATGCATCTCTCCATGCCCCTCTGTGTTGTTTGCAGGCGCTCTATCGTTCTGGCATTCATGGTCCGTGTTTCACAACCATATGTCAGAACAGGCGGAACACATTGGTCATACAGTCTCCTTTTTAGGAAGACTAGAATATTTGATTTAAAGATGTTCGCATTCTTGCCAAAAGCACTCCATGCCATCTTCACTCTCCAGTTGATTTCTCCAAGAAGCGAACCATCAGTAGTGATGAGTTGACCTAAGTAAACATAGCTGGTTCCTTATCCAAGTTCTGCTCCATTGATATGTATCTTCTCAGAATTTGTGAAGGAGTTGTACATAACCTTTGTTTTATTAAGACTCATCTTAAGTCCAGCTTCTCGGCTTGCTTGCTCAAGCTCTTAAGTTCTTCTAAGGAGCTCTTCTGGGATCCCAGCGAACAGTATGATATCATCTGCAAAGCGCAGGTGACTCAGATGTTCTCCATTTACCTTTATGCCTTTTTCCTCCCAGTCTAGCGTTTTGAATACTTCCTCTAGAGCTGCTGTATATAATATAGGGGACATAGTATCTCCTTGTCTCACTCCCTTTTCGGCCTTAAAGGCACTCGTTTCTTCATGCAGCTGGACAGATGTTGTCGCATTTCCGTAGATATTCTTGATCAAGGTTATGTACATTGATAGAAAGGATGATCCGAAGATCCTTATGCGACCGGCATAAGCTGCTATCATGGGAAATGAGGAAACAGGTGAAAAAATCTGCCATGACCGGGAATCGAACCCGGGCCTTCCACTTGCCGGGCAGATATTCTACCACTGAACTACCGTGGCAGACTAATTCTCCTGTTTTCAGAACGGGAATATTTTCTTAGGTTGAGAACAAGCTAGCTATGCTAGTATCAATCAGCCCCAACGGATGTCCTCAAGGAGAAACATCAAAGAAAACCCCTACCCTCTCAAATGTTGAGAATGCCATGATATAAATTGATAGAAAGGATGATCCGAAGATCCTTATGCGACAGGTATAAGCTGTTATGTATCCCGGTCATGGCAGATTTTTTCACCTGTTTCCTCATTTCCCAAGGTTATGTACGTTTCTTCTACTACTTGTTTCTTTAGTGCACGTAACACCGACGAATTTCGGACAGAGTCGAATGCTTTCTCGTAGTCGATAAAGCACATACATAGAGGTAATTCATACTCGTTAGTCCGACTGATTACCTCTCCCACGACTTGGATGTGGTCCATCGTGCTATACCCACTGCGAAATCCAGCATGCTCTCTGGGTTGGGCAGAATCAAGAATATATATATAGATATATATATCTGCAAAGATTTTATCTCACCTTAATATACACCTCAGCACCGATTTACGGGCTTTTCTCTTAGGACATTAACCCCTAAAATTTATAGTTATAAGAATTTTATATTTTTTATTATTTGCTACGAATAACACACATTTTAACCAAATTTTATTTATGTAGAACCCTCAGAGGTGCAATTATATAAATTTAATTGTTTAAATGTTATTAATTTTTAATAGCCACAGAATAATTGTAATTTTCAATGTTTTATGCCAATGGAATACCATTCTCTAACGTTCTACAAAATTTCAGCTCCCTAGTTCGACCGCAAGTACAAAAACTTTAGTCATTTTGTTTAACTTTTATGAATTTTTAGCGGCCAAATAAACATTTAAATTTCTATTATCACCTTTCGGTTATTTAGCGAATTCTAGTGTTAGAAAAAATTTTCAGCATTGTAGCACATTTATAAATACCTAAACAATAAAATATTTGTTTAAATTTTATGATTTTTTTAACGGTCAAAAAAATAAAAATTTTGGTAATTTTAGATTTTTTCATCAGTTTTGCCACAAGACCTACCTACCTCTTGCCAAATTTCAAGACTCTAGCTCATCTGAAAGTGCCTCATATTTTCATACTCGTACGGGGCAAAATAGCCCCGAAAATTGGAATTCATATAATGTCGGATTTTATCCATCGAATGTAACCGAAAACCTGTAATAGCTGAATTTCAATAATGTACATCGTATGGAACTGCCTTATAAGTTTTCACCTCGTTTGGGGGCAATAATGGGGCAAAACGCCACAAAAATGGGGTATATATCAATAACAGATTTCTTTCATTGGCACCCGTGATTGGGCTATGTGAAGCATTCATGCCATTTTATTATTGTCCTTAGCCATCAGTAGATGTAAGTCTTAAACGCCAAGTTTTGTGAAAACTCGTAAAGACAGAAGCCGAGAACGAACATGCATACGGATACACCGAAGCTTAAAACGCGTCTAAAAACGGAGATAATTCTCAGAAGGATGAATTGCTCCTCACCGTGTCAGCGGTCAAGAGAAAGGCATTTAAGACATGAGGTGGTAAGATTAGCTGATGATTAAACCCATATAAGCCATAAACTTCAAGATGAGAAGTTCAATTGAGATTTTCTAGAATTTTGTGAGATAATAAAAAAAGACGAAGCATTGTTAGAACTAAAGAGCGGGCATATTTTTATTACCGTGGAACAGAGGAACAGGAGTCGGATTTATTTATTTTTTAAATTATTAAATGCCGATTATCCGGATGTCCTATTATCCGGATTAAATTATAAAATTCTACGTTTCTTAATTTCAGAAATGAATTTTCCAAATCAAAAGATGACAAATTCGACCATTTAACTCCTTTCGTTCAATGACATTATATTCTAATGGCGGCAAAGACACATCCGGATGCAATAGAAAAAGTTGCTAATGCGAGTTGTCGCAAAATATCGGCTCTTACAACCGTCGCCGCTCAATACAATGTTACAGAGAAGAGGGGTTGGCAAAATCGCCCCTTTAAATGTTTCATTTCACAAGCGACTTTGCATTGCGTACGACGCTGCCTTTTGTTACCAATCACATTTAAATCGTTTTTATTGTTTTAATTTTTGTTGGAGTGAAAATGGCTACCAAACGCAAAAGAGTGATTCTTTGGCTGAATGACAAAGTGAACAAGTTACAGGAAGTAGAAACTAACAATAAGTTGACAGAAATATAGTGTTGAAACTTCTCAATACCAGACAAAAAATAGTGATTCGATTCTTAATTTCGTCTCTGTCTTGAAGAAGGAAGACGGAAGTAGAGAGCGGAAAGCAATGAACAAGGCAGAATATATGTAAGTGGACAATACCGTTAAGATCACTGCCTGTAGCTTTCCATGTTTATTCAACTCTTAAATCGCTTTACATGCTTCTCTTTCCATCATACTTTTTCCTTCGAGGTTGTGCGACCATCGACATTTACAA